>RCUC01143253.1:0-13299 GCA_003697995.1 Taxidea taxus jeffersonii | reverse complement strand
AGGCGTAAAATCTGACAGTGAAATATAAATAGTTGAAACTTCGATTCTTGGCCAGTTCAGTTTGGTATATTAAAATTGCAAGTTTTTGTGATTTCTGCCGATCCAACTCGAGGATTTATGGTAGCAAAGAGTATGAGGTCATATGTTGTAATTTTCCAAGTCCATAATTATAACCACTGCATCTCAATATTTCAGTACCCATTTGTTGATTATTAGGCTTACTTCAGATTTGTTTTTAATTTGTATCACAACAGGAATGTTAGTTATTATCTTAGGAGTTAATTAAATATTAAATCACAGCTGGCTTAAAAATTTTCATCTGGTCCATTTGCGGTATACTAGATAAGGGAAATGTGGTGGTGTTGCTGTCAACTTCGGTTTCTGTGGAGCCCTACGTTGTGGTTATTTGTCTGCATTGATGAACCTGAACTCCCACTGATGCAAGTGAAGTTTTCAAAACAGCAAAGTCAAGACTAGACTACACACAAATATAGCTGTAGGTTTATATAAGCAGAGTGTAGCCAGTTGGCATGATAAATAGTCATCGCAAGTGATTCTTTTCTTTCTTATTGTATTTCCTGTCAGAGATCTGTTTTTGTGTACTAATAAAGCTTCTTCTCTGTTTTAGGACTGTTGAAAAAATTAACAACTCTAAAAGTAGATGACAATCAACTTACGATACTACCCAATACAATCGGAAAGTAAGTGCCAAAGTTTCATACCAGTCAGCCCCTCTTGGCCAGGAACAAAAGGATGTGCTGAATCTTTTTACTTCAAAACATTTCCTATCTTAATTTAGTTTTATATCTGAACATTGCATTGACACACTATATAATATCATAAGAAATAGCTATGACTCTTTCATAAGCAAAGGGACTACCCAGATCATTAATTATATTATTGCCTGTAATTTTCCAAATACTATTAATTTGATGTTTTTGACTGAGTAGCAGCTCAAAATTCACTTGAACATGCCTTGTGAAATCAAATCAGTTTGTATAAAGCTCTATAGTTTATAATGTGTTATCATTACACCATAAGCAATTTATATATTATATTAATTGTTTTTTTTGGTAGTAGTACTATAAAACAGTACTGTAAATGTTATTTATAAAAATAAAGTTATTTGCCTTTAAAAGTATGAAAGTGATTCATCAAAGATAAATGGGCCTATTCAATTCAAGGTTGATTACTGGTTTGTGGGGATAAAGGTTAAGAATCTTATCCTAAAGCTCATTTTTTTAGATTTCTGTAAGTACCATTACCTTCCTTTGATTATTGTTTCAGGGAAAATAAAAGAGAAGGGTTAGAGGAATAAACTAAAACAAAACAAAACAAAAACTGGTGAAAACAAACAAACAGAAAGAAAGAAGCCAGTGGGAATTATATGGAAAATCTCTATACCTTCTCAATTTTACTGTGACCCTAAGACTGCTCTTAAAAAAAAAGAAAAATAGTCTTTAAGAAAAAGAACGACTGACAAACTGGTTACTTAAACTTGGGTTTTGGGCAGACATTTTGTCAAAAATGAACAAAGTGAGCTTGTCTCTTCAAGGAAAACAACTGACAATATTTGTCACTCACAGTAAAATTTGAGCTATCAAGCAAAAATTGGAATTTTGGAGAATTCCTATCTGCCACTGTGAGCTTGACAGCTTTCCCATACTTACAAGCTTTCCTGATAAGACTAGTGTGATATAAATTAATGTGATTTGTTGATATTATGCTATGAAATGTGTGGACATCTGGAAAATCTGTATACCTCAGTGAAGCAGTATTTCCAAATCACCAATACATGAGTTACAAAATCAGGCATGAGTAAAAGACCCATTCAAAATGCAAAATAGACCAGTTGATTTTAATGTATTGGTATGAAGAATAAGAAAACTCATTGCTTTAATTTCAGATTCCACATTGCAGTTATCCCATAAAAAACTGCTGGTTGTTGAGTTTGGGTGTAGTATCAAAGAAAAAAATCACAACTATCCAAAAAGACTATTGAAAAATTCCTTCTTTTTTCAACTACATATCTGTGTGAGGCTGGATTTTGTTATATAGTATTCAGTCAGAACAATATGTCACAACAGATCGAATACATAAGCAGAGAAGAGATCCAGTACCATCCATTAAGCCAAATATTCAGGAGATTTACAAAAATAAAAACAGCGTCACCTTTTTCACTAAATGTTTTTTAGAAAAAATATGGTTACTTGGAATAAAGGTACATTAATTAAAATGTTATAGGTTTACTATTATTATTTAATAGATACTAATTATTTTTAAAACTCCTGTTCTAATCTATAATATAGCAATACCAATAGATATAAAAAACATAAACACATGTTCTTTAGAGTTACCCGTGATTTTTAAGAGTGTAAATGGGTCCTAAGACCAACCAAGTTTGAAGATACCTGTTCTATATCACATCATGTTTTATATAGTAAAATTACGAGAGCCACTGTCTAACTTATGTTCTCACTTCAAGGTAACACCTGAATACAAATGTTTTGTATTTGCATGTGTGGCATAAAATAAACTAAGTACCTAAAATTTTATAGTATACCTTAATAAGCAATTTGTATGAAGTAAAAATAACAACAATAGCAATGATAGCTTTGTTTTTCTTAGAGAATTCGAAATTGATAGATCAGAGGTTTAGTGCAAGTCCTAAAGGTAAAATTTGATTGTGATCTTATTTAATGGCACCCCAAGTCACATGCAAAAAGTGTCTCGTAAAGAGTAGAATAGTCTACATTTATTCTACTCATTAAGGAGTAGAATAGTCTAGATAGAAACATTCTACCTAGAACTCTGGACACCAAAATCCTAGATATGTTAAGACCTGCTGTAGTGATATTCTCATCCTGCACTTAAAACGTTTCAATGTTAGAATTATCTTAGGTCATTTTTAGTAGTCCAATATTAAAAACTGCTAAGATTAATTTTTGAACATTTTTCACAGTTGAAGTATTTTCCATGACTTTTGTGTGAAATGACATAAAATTGATTATTTTGTTGTCAAACCTTAATTTGTACCCAGAAGTTCCAGTCCCTCTATGAATTGAATGTATAATGAAAAATAATAATTAATAACCTTTTTCACATTGTGCCAAATACCATGTTTGGTGCTTTACACACATTCCTATTTAGTTAAAACCCCCATTAATCCTCTTCTATGTGTATTATTCTCCCTCTCGCTGTCAACAGCTAGAGACTGAGGCTGAAAAAAGTTAACAGATTTCAAAGCTAAGCTGTTGGTTGACCTATGATACCTCTTAATATACATGAGAGTTGAATGACACATTTTGTAATATTTGGTAATTTAATGGGTCCCACTGCCCTAGAAGCAAAGGATTTTCCACAGGAAGAGAAAATACATACTAAACCTTCTCTTTCTTAGCTTCATAGCCTTGGTCAAAAGCAATAAAAACTCGAAAATCTGAATAGAAATTTTAAAAAGTCATTCCCTCATTGAGTATAGTCAAACAGAAAGACTGTTGGACTGGGAATCAGAAAATCTAAGTAACTAAGCAAAGCTGGGTAAGCCTCTTCTTCTTGGGCCTCAAATTCCTGAGGGATAATGCAAGGAGCACTGGCTTTGGAGCCAAACAACATAGGTATGAACCGTGGCTATGCCACTCACTGTGTGAACTTGGACAAGTTATTTAACCTCTCTGTTGGCTTAGTTTCCTAATTTATAATATCTACCTACATCTATAATTTTCTAGTTCTTTGATCCAGATCTTTAGCCTGTATGATGTTAATACCCTAGATAGTAAATTCCAGTAGTCTATGTACTAGACTGTTTATATATATAGATAGATAGATAGATAGATAGATATCTGAATGCTAAAAAACAGTTTTCCCTCTGTTTCCTAATCATGGAAGGATACATAAGAAACTAGAAATGTACACGGCTTTAGGGAAGAGAATGTGGGGGCTGGTGAACAGAACTGAGAGACTTGCTTTATTATAAACTCTCTGTAGCTTTTGAATTTTTTATTATGAAATGTTATACTAGTTAAGAAATTAAAGACAAAACAGACACACACACACACACACACACACACACACACACACCCTTCATTGGGTAAAATTCAAATTCCTTTACATAATATTCAAGTTTTTCCGTAGTCTCATTTAAACCAGTGTTTCTCAGCATGTGGTTGTCTGATCAGCCGCATCAGCTTCAACAGGGAACTAGTTAGCAGTGCACATTCTGGGACAACACCAGATCTACTGAATGAGAAACTTTGGACGATGGGCTGGCATGCTCTGTGTAAACAAGCCCTTCAGGGGATTCTGATGTATGCTAAAGATTGAGAACTATCTAGATTCAGCTTTCAGTTATTAGCTATCTTCTCAAACCTGAATCTATTGTGCCTGTGTCAGAATTACCTGAAATGCTAGTTTAAAATGAAGGTGCTTTAGGGGCCCCTGGGTGGCTCCATCAGTTAAGCAACTGCCTTCCACTCTGGTCATGATCCTGGAGTCCTGGGGTCCTGGGATCGAGCCCTGCATTGGGCTCCCTGCTTGGCGAGAAGCCTGTTTCTCCCTCTGCCCACTGCTCCCTTTTGCTTGTGCTTTCCCTCTCCCTGTCAAATAATTTTTTTTAAATCTAAAATAAAATGAAATAATACAAAAATACAAAACAAAATGAAGCTGCATTAGAGAGAAAGTCTACCATAGTGGCTGGTTGCTTTGGCTCTGGAGTCAGCCCTTCTGGGTTCAAAGTCTGGGTCTTTTTTTTTTTTTTTTCTTTTTAATTTATTTGACACAGAGGCACAGCAAGAGAGGGAACACAAGCAGGGGAAGCAGGAGAGGGAGAAGCAGGCTTCCTGCTGAGCAGGGATCCTGATGAGGGGCTCGATCCCAGGACTCTGGGATCATGACCTGAGCTGCAGGCAGACAATTAACAACTGAGCCACCCAGGCGTCCCCCAAATCTGGCTCTTTGATTTGCTATTGGGTAACAGAGCCTTAGCTCCCTCCTCTTAAAATATAAGTAATAGTAATAATACTGACCTCCTAAGAATGTTGTGAGGATTAAATGTATTAATAAATAGAAAGTGCTACATAGTCACTAAATGTTTTCAAAAAATAGTTTGATAAAGTAAAAAATTACTGACATTCCTGGGATTTGGATTCAAGAAATATGTTTACTGTTTTTACAACTTAATTCTTCTCTCTTCTTCCTTCTGCCCACCCAGACCACTGCAGCTTCCTCCCCTAAAGTGAAAAGTTCTAGTATACCAACAAACTAGATCAGCATTTTCTGAATTATATTACTCAAAACAGTTATTACTAGGGATTTTAATAGGTGTGACACAAAGATAAGTTTCATGGACAAATAAGTCTTGGGAACTCTGTATATAAGTTAGAGGACATTCTAACTTGTGATATATTTCCATTTCTTATATCAGGTTCTTATTTATCTTTTGTGCCATCATTTAACATCTCCATTATTTTGCCATGTCTTACCAGCTAGAATATAGACTCATTAAAGTCTGGGATCATGTCTTGAATATGTTTTATCTCATTCATTGTCTGTAACTAAGCAGTATGGTGGAGGGGAATATTTGCAAGCTTTGGAACTAGGCAGATTTCAATCCTGGCTTCTGCACTCATTAACCAATGGGCCTTTGACATGTCACCTCACATCTCAGAATTGCAGTTTTCTCATCTGAAAAATGGAAATAATAATTCACCTCAGAGGTTTTTGTGAGATATATAATAGTCATTAACAGGAACAATTAAAAAGACATTTATTTATTGTTGTTTATGTTCATTTGTATGAGGATTAGTAATATAATGTGAGTAAACATCTAGTGTTTAAAAAGAAAAATGTTTTATATGGATTTTCAAATGTAATAATATACTATCTTAGTCTTCTCAGGCTGCCATAATTAAATATCATAGACTAGGTGGCTTAAACAGCACAAATGTATGTATCACAGTTCTGGGGGCTAGGAAGTCCAAGATCAAGATGGTGGCAAAGTAGATTTCATTCTGAAGACTCTGCTTTTGGCTTGCAAGCAGCTACCCTCTTTCAATGTGCTCACTCAATCTTTTCTTTATGTATACAGAGAGAGACAGGGAGAAAGGGAGTGAGAGACTAGTTCTCTAGTGTCTCTTCTTAAAAGGGCACTGATCCCATTATAAGGGCCCTATCCCCAATGACTTCATCTAATCCTAATTACCTCCCAAAGGCCCCTATCCAAATACTATCACATTGGAGGTTAAGGCTTTAACATATGAATTGGGAGACAGGACACAAAGATTTAGTCCAATAATATATAAATTTATAAAATTTTTAATAAAATTATTTAACTTACAAACTTATAAAATTTAACCTTATAATTTAAACTTATAAATTTTAAACTTATAAAATTAATTTTAATTTATAAAATTTAAACTGATAAAATTATACTCTCAAGAAAAGCACTGTTTGAAATTGTTTCTGTGCTTTTTGGCAGAGTCCTCAAAAATAAGCCTTTAGAATCATAGTATTTGGTTGTAAGGTCTAAGGATCTAGAGAGAGAAATTTAAAACAGAAAAGAAAAAGATTGTAATGTATTTCCCAAAGTGACAGAATTAACCTTATAGAAAAAGTAAAGTTATTGAGAAAGGTACAGAGAAATGATCAAATGGAGCTTCATGGATTGTATAAGATTTCAATTAAGGTACAAACCAGCAATGATTTCCATTTAAAAGCCATTGTCTTCTACTGCCTATTTTCTCCTGCACTCCCTGCCTCAGTATTTTAGGACTGTGACCATTTATGTGTTGTGGCCAAATTATAAATGCGACATCAATGTCTCTATATTTTGGTTGGTTAAAAAATCAGTATCCTATCTTGAGGCATATAGAATCTTTTTTTAGTGGTCTTTTGCAATGAGCAAAGCTTTTTTATACTCATAGATTTTAGAAATGTTCACTTTAAAAAAATACTGAATAGAATTTTACATTTGGGTAATACTTTTCTCCTATAATAAAAAAATTACAGATATTCTTTCAATCAACCTAATTAACTTCCTAAAGAATCCAAAGGAAGGGAAAGATCAGTAATTACTTCGGAAGAATGGGAAAATGGGTCAAATGAAAAGTATATTGTCTTGACAATGATGGTAACTCTGTTCAAAATCAGTCAACATGGGTGTTTCATGGGTAAAACCTCTAAATGACTGACTACTCCCAACAAATGCTATTTCCACCATGATTTGACTGAATTCATCTTAGACTATAGGATTTAGAACAAAAACTGGGTGAATTTCATTGAGTAAACATTACCAAAAAGAATTTGTTTCAATTTTGTTAATTTCTTGAATTGTTTAGAAGCAGCACAAACGACTTACCTAATATTAATGACAAAATTAAGGATAGAGTCTAAAACTTGATTCTTGGCTTACATTAAATGAAATTGATTTTACAATCTCTGAAAATAAGGATAATTGCAAAGTAACTTAGCATTCATTATGGGCCCATTCTAAGTGTTTTACTGTTATTTAGTCCTCGTAACACATGGTTAACTACCATTATCACCCTCTCGTGCCTGGTGATGAAACTAAGGTACAGAGTAATTAAGTAACTTGACAGGGATATTGCTGCTAGTAATTGTTTGAGTCCAGACTCCAATCCCAGCTGGCTGGCTGCAGTTTGGTCTCTTAACTCCCGAGGTATCCTGATGCTTTCAGGCAGTAGCTAGCAATTTGCCTTTTCCAAACAAATTTTATAACTCTTTCTTTAGTTATTACAGACTTACCTCATTTTATTGTACTTCACAGATACTGAGTTTTTTTACAAATGGAAGGTTTGTGGTAACCTTGTATTAAGCAGCATTATCAGTGCCATTTTTCCAACAACATTTGCTCACTTTGTGGCCCTATGTCTCATTTTGATAATTCTCACAATAATTCAAATTTTTTCAGCATTAGTATATTTGTTAGGGTGATCTGTGATCAGTGATCTTTGATGTTATGACTGTTTAGGGGCACCATGAACTGCCTTTATGCAAGACAGCAAATTTATGTGTAAATGTCATTTGTTCCCACTCGTCCACCAGTCAGTTGTTCACCCGTATTCCTCCCTTTCCTCGGCCTTCTCTATTTGCTGAGGCACAGCAATATTGAAATTAGGCCACATACTAACCCTTCATCAGTCTCTAAGTGTTCGAGTGCAAGAAAATGTTGCACATTAATTAATTAATTAATTAATTAACATTAATTAATGTTCACACTTTAGATCAAAAGCTAGAAATGATTTAGCTTAGTAAGGAAGGAAAGTCAAAGTCCAAGAGAGGCCAAAAGCTAGGCCTCTTGTGCTGAACAGTCAAGTAGTGGATGCAAAAGAAAAGTTCTTCAAGGGAATTACAACTGCTACTCCAGTGAACACATTAACAATAAGAAGACAAAACAGTCTTATAGCTGATATGTAGAAAGTTTTCATAGTGTGGTTAGAAGATCAAACCAGCCCCAACATTCCCTGACCCAACAATGCCTAATCCAGAGCAAGAATCTGTTCAATTCCTTGAAGACGAGAGAGGTGAGGAAGGTGCAAGAAGAAAAGTTGGAAGCTAGTGGGGTCGTTACATGAGGTTTAAGGAAAGAAGCTGTTTACATAGCATAAAAGTGCAAGATAAAGCAGCAAGTGCTGTTGTAGAAGATACAATAAGTTATCCAGAAGATCTAACTATAACAATTAATAAAGGCAGCTACACTAAACAACAGATTTTCAGTGAAAATGGTGAAACAGCCTTCTATTGGATGAAGATGCCACCTAGGACTTTCACAGCTAGAGAGAAGTTAATGTGTGGCCTCAGAGTTTCAAAGGACAGGCTGACTTTCTTGTTAGGGGTTAATCAGCTTGTGATTTTATTTATTTTTTTAAAAATTTATTAATGTATTTGAGAGAGAGAACACAAGCACATGAGCACAGGCACATACATGCACACAGGGTGAGGGGAGGGGCAGAGAAGAGAGAGAGAAGCAGACTTCCTACTCAGTGTGGAGCCTGAGGCAAGGCTCAACCCTACAATAACAAGATCGTGACCTGATCCAAACTTTAGAGTTAGATGCTTACTGACTGAACCACCCAGGCACCCCCAGCTGGTGATTTTAAGTTGAAGCCAGTGCTCATTTATCATTCCAAAAATCTTAGGACCCTTTAGAGTTTTGCTAAAATCTCCTCTGCCTGTGCTCTATAAACGGAACAACAAAACATGGACAAGAGCACATCAATTCACAAAATGATTTACTGAATATTTTAAGCCCACTGTTGAGACCTATTGCTTAGAAAGAAAGATTCCTTTCAAAATATTACTGCTCATTCATTGATAATGCACCTTTTCACCCAAGAGCTCTGGTGAGATGTACAATGAGATGGATGATTTCATGCCTGCTAACACAACATCCATTCAGCAGCCCATGGATCCAAGGGTCCTTTTCACTTTTAAGTCTTATTATTTAAGAAATACAATTTGTAAGGCTACAGTAGCTATAGATGGTTATGCCTCTGATAGATCTGCAAAAAGTAAATTGAAAGCCTCCTGGAAAGGATTCATCATTCTAGATGTCATTAAGAATATTTGTAATTCATGGGAAGAAGTCAAAATACTAAGATTAACAGGAGTTTGGAAGAAGTTGATTGCAACTCTCATGAATGACTTTGAGGAGTTCAAGACTTCAGTGGAGAAGTAACTGCAAATGTAGTAGAGGTCAAAAGAGAATTAGAAGTGGAGCCTGAAGATATAACTGAATTGTTGCATTCTCATGATAAAACATTCAGTGAATGAGGGGTTGCTTTTTATGGATGAGGAAAGAGCTTGGTTTCTTGAGATGGAATCTACTCCTGGTGAAGATGCTGTGAAGATTGTTGAAAAGACATCAAAGGATATTACATAAACTTATTTGATACAGCAGCAACAGAGTTTGAGAGGACTGACCCCAATTTTGAAAGAAGTTCTACTATTAAATAGCATCACATGTTTTGGAAAAATGGTTCATGAAAGGGAGAGTAAACTGATATGGCAAACTTCACTGTAGTCTTATTTTAAGAAATTTTACAATACTTTCAGCAACCATCACCCTGATCAACATCATCTGCCATCAACATCAAAGCAAGACCCTCAGCAAAAGGATTATGACTCACTGAAAGCTCAGATGATGGTTAGTATTTTATAGCCCCCCCAAAATAATAATTAAGGTATGTACATTTTTTAGACATAATGCTATTGCACACTTAACACTACACTGTAATTTAGTATAAACATAATTTACATGTACTGAAATATTATGTAAAAAACAAAATATTCATTTTACTCACCTTATTGTGACATAAATTTTATTTTGGTAGTCTCAAACGAAACCCACAATATCTCCACATTACTCCTATATATCCCTTTATACTAAATCTTTGCAAATACAATTAAGTTCTACACATCATCTTAAATTAAGGCATCTCCAATGCCTTACTAATCAATTGCAGGTAGTTTTACATTTTGCCTACTAGAAGGTTTTATTTATATGAAACAATGTATTTTAAAAAGGGAATATCACAGGATAACTTTTACATATTTCAGAAATATTACTCAAGATTTTTTTTTCAGGGTACCTCCGCCTTAGAACAGGTCATTTTATTGAAGTGTCATATATATATACCATAGGCTTAGCATACATTTAATCTTCTTTGAAACTCTCAGTATTAGACATTATCAACCAATTTTACAGATGGGAAAACAAGAATTAGTCATAGATAAAATTCGCTCAGCTATTAAGTGGTCACACTAGAACTGGAACGCAAGCCTGTCTGAATATTTTCCACTGAATTGCATCATTTCTATTGAGTTAAAACTGAACAAAGAAAGTGAATCCCAAATCCATTTATTTTTATGGTTGTTAGCATCTATGTTAATAGAACATTTAATAGTATCTAATGGTTTCTCATAGTCATGAATGATGTTAAAGTGAAATTACAGATTATCCATGTAATCACATGTATCCATGTATTCACAGTCTCTCTTACTTACTAGCTGGGTAGTTGAAGTTTAATGATACAATAATATATCCCTAGCCAAAACTAATTCATTAAGAACTAGAGAAAAATGCAGAGAGTATTTTTAGAAAATTAAGTCAATACTATTATTTTTGTTTAATTTCAAACATTACCACCTTCAGTAGCCTACTTTAGTAGTTGTACTTATGTGTGAACTCAGGCAAAGCTTTACTGAGCACAACTCTTGTAATATTTATATAGATTTTAGCTTTTATGAACGTGTCTATTGTGTGTGTGTGTCTGTGTATTTAAGCACTACTCTAGAAATATTTGCAGGGACTTTATTTTAAGCCTTACAACTAACTCAGTGTGTGTTCCTAGGACCAGCAGGATCTAATCACCTATGAACTTGTTATAAATGCAGGATCTAGGCCCACCACAATGGCTGACTATGAATTTGAATTTTAATAAGTTCTCTTGCTGATTCATAAGCATTCTGAAGTTTGGGAAGGGCTGCTTTAAAGTAGTTTACACTTTCTTTGCAGTGTGTTTTTCCTTTTAATGTGTACAATCATAGATTCCTGAGAACAATTCTAAAAAAAAAAAAAAGGAGGAACTTTAGGTCTATCTTATTTTTGCAAAAAGTAAATGAATGTGTTTTTATTAAGATATCACTGATATAACATTATATTAGTTTCAGGTATACAACATAATGATTCAATATTTGTGTATATTGTGACATGATGACTACAATAAGTCTAGTAGCATTCATCACCATACGTAGTTTGGTTTTTTTTTTTTTTTTTTTGCTTGTGATGAGAATGTCTAAGATCCATTCTCTTAACAACTTTAAAATATACAATACATACAGTATTGTTAACTATGGCCACCATGCTGGACGTTATATCCACATGGCATACTTATTTTGTAAATGGAAATCTGTACCTTTTCACCCATTTCTGGCAAGCACCAATCTGTTCTCTGTACCTATGAGCTCAGTTTCATTTTGTTTTAGGTTCCACATAGAAGTGAGATCATACAGTATTTGTCTTTCTGTGGTAACCAACTTCACTTGTTTTGCTCTATCTTTTGAAAGCCAGTGATAATCTGAGTAATGTGATGTAACTGTTTGTGCCAAGGATCCTGTATTAAAATACTTTAAGTGATTCCTAACAAGATTGCCATTAACAAAGTCAGCTGGAATGTTATGAGTTTAAATCTTTTGAATTTCTGAGATCATTGAAGAGTGTATATTTTGCATCTAATAGCTTTCTCAATAACCCAAAGATGTAAAATTCTTTCAGATGTAAAATTCTTTGAGGACAGCCCATAGTGCAGTCAAAACATTGTCTTTTTCAATGCAGGAAATTCTCACTTTGCACAGAGGTGGAGGACTGTGAAAACAACCATTCAAGCTGAAACCATGCAACAGTCTTAATAATCAATGAGGGAGGGGCGCTTGGGTGGCTCAGTAGGTTAAGTGTCTGCCATAGAGCCCCCATGGGCCAATTCTCTGCTCAGCAGGGAGCCTGCATCCCCCTTCTTCCTCTCCCCTCCCCTGTTCCACTCCCCCTGCTTGTGCTTTCTCTCTCTCTCTCTCTCTCTGTCAAATAAATAAATAAATACATACCATCTTTTAAAAAAAAATAAAGAGGCAAAACTATGATAGTTCTATCTGAAGGTTTTTCAAACCTTTTTTAAAACATTAAATACTATTAGAGTTTGTTATAAGTGTATAAGGAAATGGAAAAATAGTAAAACTAATATTCATCTAGTTTGCTATCTTTGTAGACAGTATGAACGTCAAGAATTAAAGTGGGCTTTTTGTAAAAAAAAAGTTATCAAGATTATTTTGAACATACTTGCCTTCTTTTCATCATGTAAGTCATATTTCAGAGTGAACATCTTTCCTGTACATTGGTGAATTGTCTTTTTAAGTTTAAAGAGGCTTCCAGACTTCTATCCTTTGTGCTTTCTGTGTCAGGACACATCCCTGAGAGTTCCTTTAATGTGAAGTTTATTACCAACGTCACTTCCTCTAAGACATCTTCATCCCTTTCATTACAACCACTTTCCTCATTTATGTCAACAAGCTTGCTGTTAAGTTCCTCTAGCAGCGTGTGTACGGTCTTTGAAGAGTGGCAGGCAGCGTCCCCACAGTCAGCTGCCTCTTCTGTAACTCCAGTTATGTTTGTGCAGGTCCTGCAATGTTGTCTGCATGGTGTGGTGAAAGTGTCTGCTGTAATGCATGCATAGTACTTGCCAGGACTTCCTGCCATGATGCTTGCATATTTTTATTTGTACACTTTAT
>RCUC01143252.1:0-19542 GCA_003697995.1 Taxidea taxus jeffersonii | reverse complement strand
AAAAAAAAAAAAAAAGAAAGAAATTTACTGGTAGACCCCTACCATTCCCCTTAGGAGGGTGACCTGCACTAAAGCAATGGATTATTTGCTAATAATTTCCTTTTTCCACTCCCTCTGCACTTTTAAAAGCTTTCCTTTTCTGCAGCTCAATGGAGTTCCTTTCTATTTGCTAGACGGATGATGCCTAATTCATGAATTGTTTTAAAAAGCCAATTCGGGGCACCTGGGTGGCTCAGTGGCTTAAGCCTCTGCCTTCAGCTCAGGCATGATCCCAGGGTCCTGGGATCGAGTCCCACATCGGGCTCTCTGCTCAGCGGAGAGCCTGCTTCCTCCTCTCTCTCTCTGCCTGCATCTCTGCCTACTTGTGATCTCTGTCAAATAAATAAATAAAATTTAAAAAATAAAATAAAAAAGCCAATTCGATCTTCAAATTTACTCACTTGAATTTTGTCATTTAACAGATCTGGTGTCAGAGATGGAATCCAAAGTGAAGTTCCAGCAGCATATGGGGACAAGAAATGTGGGTGTGTACTCTGTGAACACTCCCAGGTCACTTTCTTGATATTTCCGTGGGCTGTGGGTAAGTTCCTTTCAATTCTGAGCTCTGCTCTCTTTGCATTCAGCTCTCAATCTAATTGGCTTCCCACAGTTCCCTATTTTGAGTGGAAAACTCCAATCCTTTCCTAAGTCCCCAGATTGCACATGGGGAGAATTGGTAGTTACTGGACAGGGTCAGGCTGGGTCTGCCTTGAACATGAGACTGGGTCCAGAACCGGACTTGGTCCGGGATCAGACTATCCCAATTTAAGCTGAACTGGGTTGAGTGCAAAGCCTCAGGTGAACAAAATTTGGTTTTAAGAAAAGAACTGTGTTAATGGGAATCTGTGTTAATTAACTGTGTTAATGGAAAGTTTGAAAGAAAAAGGAAAAAAAAAGGCCATAAACACTGGTGGGCATGAGTCAAACATTTAAAGGTTGTTAGAGAGCTCACCACCTTGACTCCCATGATAAAATAACTTGGTCACAGAACAGGTTAGATGGACACTGGATCACCAACCAACCTCAAGAAAATTTCCTTGCGACAAGGCATAATGTAAAATATCCCACAATTCCCAGACCCCATGGCACTTCCCTCTTGGATGTTAGCTTGATTTTGAGAAACCCAAAGGCCTGGAAGATGAAACAAATGGGATCCTCTTAATCCAAAAGTTGACCACACCACCTTCCAACACACCTGCTTGTTTTATGTCTAAAAACTGCAGTTTTATGTCTAAAAAGCTGCAGATACCTAGCAAAGATAACAGACTCTTACTGAGCTTGTTCTGTGTCCTGAAGAACTTGGCTTGGCAACCATATGTTTTGGGGCTCCAAAATAAGGCCGGACAGAAACATGAGTTGCACCCCATGTGTGGCTAGATGTGGGCTGAACTCCATTTGTGGCTAGGGTCGTACCAAACCGTGGCCAGCCCTCAGAGAAATCTCCACCTAGAATTACAATGGTCATTATGAGGAATGTTCCAGTTTGATAAGGCTATTTAAGAAGTGCACTTAAGAGCAAAGGCCTCCAAATTCCAAAAAGAGCTTCATTGAAAGTCTTGTTGCAAAAAGACGATTAAACTTAAAAAGACACAAAAAGACTTAAGAAGACTTAAAAAGACACAAGAGGTACCTAAGACAAAAACTATAAAAATGACATAATTCTAGCTGCTTCCCTATGTCCTCCTTCATTGGAATACTTATTCTAGTATTCAGCGGACAGCCTGCTTCCTCCTCTCTCTCTGCCTGCATCTCTGCCTACTTGTGATCCCTGTCTGGCATGTCTTTCCATGACGGGCAACCAAGTCTAATGACCTTACAGAAACCCCTTTAATGACCTTCAAGGAAGAACCCTCTATGGGTCCCTCAGAACTGTCATGACTCTAAGGAATTTTATTCTTTTTTATTATTTTATTAATTTATTTACCTATTTGAGAGAGAGAAAACAAGTGGGGGGAGGGGCGGAGGGAGAGGGAGACTCCCTGCACAACAGGGAGCCCAACGTGGGACTCAATCCCAGGCCCCTGGGATCATGACCTGAGCCAAAGGCAGGCACTTAACAGGCTGAGCCACCCAGGCTCCCTTGGAGGCATTTTCTGATAAATTGCTATCTTACTCCCTTCAACAGCCAAGGGAAAACTAAAAGGAAAAAAAAAATTAATTCCAACCTAGATGGGTAGACAAGTCAGTTCTTTATCATCCAGGCTCCGGCCGAATTTTTTGAAACATTAAAAGCAACTTTCCTTTTCTTACAAAATCTTTACAAAACTAGACGTACAGCTCTAGAGGCAATTCAAAGTTCACAAATTCTTTGTAGTACTTCTAAAACCTTCTCTATTTACCTCAAAAGCTTTGTAAATTATTGGCCTTGAGAAACCCAAATTCTTCTTGGAGAAATTTGCATTCTTTCCCTGTGCCTTCAAGATGAAAATATGAAAAGTACAAGCCTCAGAGAGGTAATTCCTCCCAGAAGTGGAACAAAAAGGGGGAATTAGTCATTTTGAAATTGAGACTAATGAAAATTCTTAAATGTCTTCTTCACAAATATTAGAAAAAAATGTTAGCCATCTGAGCTTAACTTACTCCAACTGCCAGAAAACAAGTCTGCTTCCAAATGTTCATTTACAAATGAGTGAGTTTTGCATATCATACCCATCTCATGGCTAGACAACTTAAGACAATAGCTATAAAGTCCCTGTGTATAGGTTTATGTATGTCTGCTAAAGATGTGTGACATTTCCTACTTCCAGATGGTATTCCTAAAATTAATTTGTAAATAATTCTAACTGGCTAAAATGAGCATTTATAAATTAAACATTTCTAAATCTCAGATACCTTGTAATAGAAATGAACCCAAATGTTTTAAAGAGTCATGTGATCTGGAGAAAATATTCAGTATTAAAGCTAATTTAAGGGGTGCCTTGGTAGCTCAGTTGATTAAGCATCTACCTTCGGCTCAGGTCATGATTCTGGGCTCATGGGATTGAGCCCTGTGTCAGGCTCCCTGCTCAGTGGGGAATCTGCTTCTCCCTCTTTCTCACTGTCTCCCCATTTGTGCCCTCGCTCTCCCTCTCTCAAATAAATAAATCTTTTTTTAAAAAATAAAGTTAATTTGAGAGAGGAACAAGGTGGCAGGGAATTAGGAGACCTAAATATCATCAGGTCCCAGGAGTTCAGCTGGATAGTTATCAAACCACTCTGAACACCTACAAACTCAGCAGGAGATAGAAGAGAAGGAGAGCAGTGATTCTAGGAACAGAATAATCAACCACTTTCTGGAAGGTAGGATGTATGGAGAAGTGAATCAAAGGCAACATTTAGGAAGATAGACTGTGGTGGGAGGGACCAGTGCCTGGCAAGTGGTAGAGCACCTGAGCACAAAATCAGAATATTTAGAAGTCTGCTCCACTGAGGGACACTGCTCCAGAGGCTAAGCAGGGTGTGGAGCCCTTGTGGAGACAGTGTGGTCTCAGGACCCGTGGGGTCATAGAAAGACCAGGGGTGCCTGAGTGTGGCAGTGTTCCCAGGTACTGGAGCAAGGAAGCCAGCTATAGAGACGGAACTGAAGAGGGGGCTCTCAGCTCAGGGTTACCTTAAACTGTGATCTGAGGCACAGTCGGACTGCTGCTCTTTGGGCAGGGACCCAACAAGCAGCTGATCTGGGGAGAACCACCTTCCTCCAACAGGAGGAGTGGTGCAGGAGTGCACCACAGGAATCTGCTGGGTTTAGAGACTCCAAATAGGGGCGTTCGCCAGAGACAGAAACACTTGGTCACAGGCTGGGTGAGCATGGAGTGAAGTCAGAGGCCAGGTAGGTGAGAGGGATTGACTGCTTTTCTCTGAGGGCACACTGTGGGGTCCCAAGCTCTCAGCTCCTCTGTTCCAGAGATTGGGAGGCTGCCATCTTCACTGCCATCCTCTAAAGCTCTACGGAAAGCATTCAGATAACTTAGCAGCAGAAATACTGAGCAGATAACTTAGCCCCTGGCAAGGGTGGTGCAATTCCAACTGGGGCAAAGACATTTGAGAATCATGGCAACAGTTCCCTCCCCAGAAGATTAGCAAGAACACCAGGGCAAGACCAAGTTCACCAATCAATGAGAACTGTGGAACTCCAGAGCTAGGGAAAAGCAACGCATAGAATTCATGGCTTTTTCCCCATGATCCTTTAGTCTTTCGAAGTTTATTTTATTTTATTTTATTATTTTATTATTCTATTAAAAAAAAATTTCCTCTTTCCAATTTAATGTTTTTTTAACTATTTTATCTTACCAATAACATTTAAAAAATCTTTTTAAATTTTCATTTTACAATCATATTTTAGCCCTTCATTGTTTTTAACCTTATTTTTTGTATACCTATAGGTGTTTTTTTTCTTTAAAATTTTGGTATACAACTTCTTCTAATAGATCAAAATATACCCTAAATCTAGCACATGGCTTTTTTCTACTCTCCAACCTGATCACATTATTTCCTCTTTTTTCTTTTCTTTTTTCAACCAACATCTTATCAATTACTTTTTTAGAATGTTTTTTAATTTTCATCTTTAGAGTCATATTCCATCTCTTCATCATGTTTACCCTTATTTTTGTATATATATAAGTTTTTCTTTAAAATTTTAGGAAGTAGTTTCTTCTAACAGACAAAAATACACTCAAAGTCAAGTGTGTGGTTCTGTTCTATGCTACCCTCCTAGCATTTTGTTCTCTCATTCATCTATTCTTATCTGGATAAAATGACAAGATGGAAAAACTCACCACAAAAAAAAAAAAAAAAAAAAAAAAAGAACAAGTGGCAGTACTGACTGCTAGGGACCTAATCAATAAAGACACTGGTAATATGTGAGAACTAGAGCTCTCACTAGAGAATGATGATTATCAAGATGCTAGCTGGGTTCAAAAAAAAGTATGGAAGATATTAGAGAACCCCTTTCTGGAGAAATAAAGCCTCTTTCTGGAGAAATAAAAGAACTAAAATCTAACAACGTTGAAGTCAGAAATGCTATTAATGATGTGTAATAAAAAAATGGAGGCTCTTACTGCTAAGACAAATGAGGCAGAAGAGAGAATTAGTGCTATAGAAGACCAAATTATGGAGAATAAAGAAGCTGACCAAAAGAGAGACAAACAACTACTGGACCATGAGGGGAAAATTCGAGAGATAAGTGATACCATAAGATGAAACAATATTAGAATAATTTGGATCCCAGAAGAAGAAGAAAGAGAGAGGCGGGCAGAAGGGATACTGGAGCAAATTGTAGCAGAGAATTTCCCTAATTTGGCAAAGGGAACAGCATCAAAATCCAGCAGGCAGAGAGAATCTCCCTCAAAATCAATAAAAACAGGTTCACACCCCATCATCTAATAATAAAACTTACAAGTCTCAGCTCAGGACAAGAGGGCTGTAACATATAATGGTAGAAGTATTAGACTGGCAGCAAACCTATCCACACAGACTTCACAGGCCAGAAAACACTGGTATGATACATTCGGAGCACTAAAGGAGAAAAATATACAGCCAAGAATACTATATCCAGCTAGGCTCTCATTCAAAATAGAAGGAGAGATAAAAAGCTTCCAGTACAAACAAAAACTAAAAGAATTTGCAAACACCATCGGAGAAAGACAACTATCATATGATCTCCCTGATATGAGGAAGTGGAGATGCAACGTTGGGGGGTTTGGGGGGTAGGAAAAGAATAAATGAAACAAGATGGGATTGGGAGGGAGACAAAACCATAAGAGACTCTTAATTTCACAAAACAAACTGAGGGTTGCTGGGGGGAGGGGGGTAAGGAGAGGGTGGTGGGGTTATGGACATTGGGGAGGGTATGTGCTATGGTGAGTGCTGTGAAGTGTGTAAACCTGGCGATTCACAGACCTGTACCCCTGGGGCTAATAATATACTATATATTTATAAAAAATGTTAAAAATCAGAAAAGAAAAGAAAAATTAAAAGAAAAAGAATTTGCAAACACCAAACTAGCACTACAAGAAATATTGAAAGGGGTCCTCTAAGCAAAGAGAGAGCCTAAAAGTAACAGAGACAATATACAGTAACAGTCACCTTACAGGCAATACAATGGCACTAAATTCATATCTTTCAATAGTTACCCTGAATGCAAATGGACTAAATGCCCCAATTAAGAGACACGGGGTATCAGAATGGATAAAAAAAAAATAAGACCCATTGATATGCTGTCTACAAAAAACTCATGTTAGACCCAAAACACCTCCAGATTTAAAGTGAATGGGCAGAAAACAATTTACCATGCCAATGGACATCAAAAGAAAGCTGCGGTGGCAATCCTTATATCAGGTAAATTACATTTTAAGCCAAAGACTGTAATAAGAGATGAAGAAGGGCAATATATCATATGTAAAGGGTCTGTCCAACAAGAAGATCTAACAATAGATATTTTAAATATCTATGCCCCTAACACGGGAGTATCCCATCATTTAAACAAATTAATAACAAAATCAAAGAAACACATCAACAATAATTCAATAATAGTAGGGGACTTTAAGATCCCCCTCACTGAAATGGACAGATCATCTAAGCAAAAGATCAACAAGGAAATAAAGGCTTTAAATGACATGCTGGACCAGATGGAAATCACAGTTTTATTCAGAACATTCCACCCCAAAAAAACAGAATACACATTCTTCTCTAGTGCACATGGAACATTCTCCAGAATAGATCACATCCTGAGTCACAAATCAGGTCTCGACCAGTACCAAAAGACTGGGATCATTCCCTGCATATTTTCAGACCAAAATGCTTTGAAACTAGAACTCAATCATAAGAGAAAAGTTGAAAAGAACTTAAATACATGTAGGCTAAAGAGCATCCTACTAAAGAATGAATGGGTCAACCAGGAAATTAAAGAATTTTAAAAATTCATGGAAACAAGTGATAATGAAAACACAACTGTTTAAAATCTTTGGGACACAGCAAAGGTGGTTCTGAGAGGAAAGTATATAGTAATACAAACCTTTCTCAAGAAACAAGAAAGGTCTCAAGTACACAACCTAACCCTACACCTAAAGGAGCTGGAGAGAGAAAAGCAAATAAAGCCTAAACTCAACAGGAGAAGAGAAATAATAAAGATCAGAGCAGAAATCAATGAAATAGAAACAACAACAACAACAACAAAAAAAACAGTAGAACAAATCAACAAAACGAGGAGCTGGTTCTTTGAAAGAATTACCAAGATTGATAAACCTCTGGCCAGACTTCTCAAAAAGAAAAGGAAAAGACCTAAATTAATAAAATCATGAATGAAAGAGGAGAGATCACAACCAACACCAAAAAAATACGAACAATTATAAGAATGTACTATGAGCAACTATACACCAGCAAATTTGACAATCTGGAAGAAATGGATGCATTCATAGAGGCATATAAACTACTAAAACTGAACCAGAAGGAAACAGAAAACCTGAACAGACCCATAACCAGTAAAATTGAAGCAGTCATCAAAAATCTCCCAACAAACAAGAGCCCTGGGCCAGAGGGCTTCCCAGGGGAATTCTACCAAACATTTAAAGAAGAATTAATACCTATTCTCCTAAAACCATTCCAAAAAATAGAAATAGAAGGAAAACTTCAAAACTCATTTTATGATGCCAGCATTACCTTGATCCTAAAACCAGACAAAGACCCCATTAAAAATGACAATTACAGATCAAGATCCTTGATGAACATGGATGCAAAAATTCTCACCAAAATACTAGCCAATAGGATCCAACAGTACATTAAAAGAATTATTCACTATGACCAAGTGGGATTTATTCCTGGGCTGCAAGGTTGGTTCAACATCTGCAAATCACTCAATGTGATATAGTACATTAATGAAAGAAAGCGCAAGAGCCATATGATACTCTCAATAGATGCTGAAAAAGCATTTGACAAAGTACAGCATCGTTTCTTAATCAAAACTCTTCCAAGTATATGAAGAGAGGGTACATACCTCAATATCATCAAAGCCATCTATGAAAAACCCACAGCGAATATTGCTCTCAATGCAGAAAAACTGAGAGCTTTTCCACTAAGGTCAGGAAAACAGCAGGGCTGCCCACTAACACCACTGCTATTCAACATAGTATTAGAAGCCCTAGCCTCAGCAATCAGACAAGAAAAAGAAATAAAAGGCATCCAAATAGCCAAAGAAGTCAAACTCTCACTCTTTGCGGATGATATGATACTTTATGTGGAAAACCCAAAAGACTCCACTTCAAAACTGCTAGAACTCATACAGGAATTCAATAAAGTGTCAGGATATAAATCAATGCACAGAAATCAGATGCATTTCTATACACCAAGAGCAATACAGAAGAAAGAGAAATTAAGGAGTCAATTCCATTTACAATTGCACCCAAAACCATAAGATACCTAGGAATAAACCTAACCAAATATGCAAAAAAATTATACTCAGAAAACTATAAAGTATTCATGAGAGAAACTAAGGAAGACACAAAGAAATGGAAAAACGTTCCACGCTCATGGATTGGAAGAACAAATATTGTGAAAATGTCTATGCTACCCAAAGTAATCTACACATTTAAAGCAATCCCTATTAAAATACCATCAATTTTTTTCAAAGAAATGGCAAAAATAATCCTAAAATTTATATGGAACCAGAAAAGACCCCCAAATAGCCAGAGGAATGTTGAAAAAGAAAACCAAAGTGGGTGGCATCATAATTCCAGACTTCAAGCTCTATTACAAAGCGGTCATCATCAAGAAAGTATTTTACTGGCACAAAAACAGACACATAGATCAATGGAACAGGATAGAGAGCCCAGAAAGGGACCCTCAACTCTATGGTCAACTAATCTTTGACAAAGCAGGAAAGAATGTCCAATGGAAAAAAGACAGTCTCTTCAACAAATGGTATTAGGAAAACTGGACCGCCAAATGCAGAAGAAAGAAACTGGGCCATTTCCTTATACCACACACAAAGAAAGACTCAAAATGGATGAAAGACCTCAATGTGAGACAGGAATCCATCAAAATCCTTGAGCAGAACACAGGCAGCAATCTCTTTACTCAGTCACAGCAAGCTCTTCCTAGAAATATCACCAAAGGCAAGGGAAGCAAGGAAAAAAATGAACTATTGGGACTTCATCAAGATCAAAAGCTTTTGCACAGCAAAAACAAAACCAAAAGACAACTGACAGAATGGGAGAAGATATTTACAAATGACATATCACATAAAGGGCTAGCATCCAAAATCTATAAAGAATTTATCAAACTCAACACCCAAAGAACAAATAATCCAATCAAGAAATGGGCAAAAGACATGAACAAACATTTCTACAAAGAAGACATCCAAATGGCCAACAGACACATGAAAAAGTGCTCAACATCACTTGGTATCAGGAAAATACAAATCAAAACCACAATGAGATACCACCTCACACCAGTCAAAATGGCTAAAATTAACAAATCAGGAAAAGAGAAATTGTGAGGATGTAGAGAAAGGGGAACCCTCTTACACTTTTGGTGGGAATGCAAGCTGGTGCAGCCACTCTGGAAAACAGCATGGAGGTTCCTCAAAAAGTTGAAGACAGAGCTACCCTAAAACCCAGCAATTGCACTACTGGGTATTTACACTAAAGATACAAATGTAGTGATCTAAAGGGGCACATGCACCCAAATGTTTATAGCAGCAAGGTCCACAATAGCCAAACTATGGAAAGAACCCAGATGTCCATCAATACCTGAATGGATAAAGATGTGGCATACACACACACACACACACACACACACACACACACACACACACAGGAATACTATGCAGTCATCAAAACCCCAAAATATTGCAATTTGCAATGACGTAGATAGAACTAGAGGGTATTATGCTGAGCGAAATAAGTCAATCAGAAAAAGGCAATTATCATATGATCAATTATCATATGATCCTGATATGAGGAATTTGAGAGGCAGGGTGGATGGTCATGGGGGCTAGGGAGGGAAAAAATGAAACAAGATGGGATCAGGAGGGAGACAAACGATGAGACTCTTAATCTCATGAAACAAACTGAGGGTCACTGGGGAGTGAGGGGTAGGGATAGGGTGGTGGGGTTATGGACATTTGGGAGGGTATGTGCTACAGTGAATCCTGTGAAATGTGTAAGCCTGATGATTCACAGTCCTGTACCCCTGGGGAAAATAATACATTATATGTTAATATTTTTTAAAAAGCAACAAAAACATGGTGAGAGCTGTGAATGGTGTTAAGACAGATGAATCACAGACCTCTACCTCTAAAACAAATAATACATTATATGTTAACAAAAAAAGAAAAAATAAGAAAACAAAAAACCCCCAAAAATAATAAACAAAAAAAAAACAAAGCTAATTTAAGTTTGTTGGTTTAATTAAAACAGACATGTTATTAGGGTGATTAATATTAAGCATACTTTTTATTCTACTTAAGTTTACCAATCAAATAAGTTCAAGCTTTGTCTCTTACAAATTCATCCATAAGACAAATGATGGCCGGTTTTGCCTAATGTCTCATGAAGTTTTTGTGGGTAATCAAAACATAATTGTTGGGAGCAAATGATTTAGACTAGATGTGAGGTAAGTTTTTAGGCAAACTTTTTTGCAAAAATTAATAAAAAAATAAAATAAAAAAAAATAAATTCCCAAAACATTTTTGGTAACCAGAAACATTACAGTTTTGACTAAGTTACATTAAATAAAGAATCAAGTTAAAATCACTGAATATCTAGGTCATTTCCAAATTAAGATAAAATACCGAAACATTAATTGCTAAACCAAGTTTGTTTACCTGCTTCTGTCTTAGCACAGTGAAACTAAAGATGTTTAGGTCCATTAGTAAATGTATTTTATGGCACACTGAGAAATTTTGTATGAAAAAAAAAGCTCTTATCTCAAGGAATCATAAAAAGTGTAAGTTTGGGGCGCCTGGGTGGCTCAGTGGGCTAAGCCTCTGCCTTCGGCTCAGGTCATGATCTCAGGGTCCTGGGATCGAGCCCCGCATCGGGCTCTCTGCTCGGCGGGGAGCCTGCTTCCTCCTCTCTCTCTGCCTGCTGCTCTACCTACTTGTGATCTCTTGTCTGTCACATAAATAAATAAAAATCTTTTTAAAAAGAATGTAAGTTTGCCAACTGACAGAATGCCAATGTAAAAAGACAGTTCACAACTAAGTTAACTTCTTAGTTAAGTTTCCTAAAGGTTAAGAATTCCAACTAATGGGGGCGCCTGGTTGTTAAGTGTCTGCCTTCGGCTCAGGTCATGATCTCAGGGCCCCAGGATCGAGCCCCGCATCAGGATCCCTACCCTGCGGGAAGCCTGCTTCTCCCTCTCCCACTTCCCCTGTTTGTGTTCCCTCTCTCGCTGTATCTCTCTCTGTTGAATAAATAAATAAAATCTTTTAAAAAAAGAATTCCAACTAATACATGCAGTTAAAGCTGCTAGAAATGATAAGAGAAACATCTCCATATGCAAAAAAAACCACCAAACAAACCAGAATGTGTGCTTTTGGTAAAAGAAGGTATGAAGAATGGAAGTTATTTTTGTTAAGGGAAAAGAAAGTAACTTTGTCCTAACGTGAGGCCAGTCGTTTAAAGAGGAAAAATATAGGACAATGTCTGAATCTAAAAAAGAAAAGTTGTAGAAGGCCTGTGGAAAAGACATCTGGCTAAGATTAAAATGAATCTATTTAAAAATGAGTTTTAATATAAAAAGTACACTGGTACAAAATTAGAGTTTGGTTTTTCTCCCTGTTAAAAGAACAAAGGTTTCCAAGACTATTGGTCTGTCCTTAAGAAATTATAGACAAAGGCTTTTCTTTAACTTTAATATAATCTGCTTAGAAAAACAAGGATTCTGTTTTATCTTTATCAGATTATTTAAGTAAACCTACTTTTAGTAACAGAAGAGCTAAATTTTGCCTAGAACTAAATTATTTTCTGTATTTGCCTATGAAATCTTTAATTATGACCTTGGTTAAATAGACAACAGAATTGTTTCATAGTGATCTGTGATCCTACCTGACCAAGTGTCCAGACCTTTTGATTTTTGACAAACTTCCCCAAAATCAAATTCTGAACACAGTATTTTTGACCTTGACTGACTTTGAAATATTCCAGAAGAATCTTGGGACATCTCAAAAGATTTGTTCTCTCTCCTTATAAAAAGGGAAACAATAATCAAATAGACTTATTTGCTATGTCAAATTACATAGGAAGCATTATCGAGCAAAAAGTAATGCCAAGCCTTCTTTATTCTGTATGGGTATGTAAGTGTTCCAGAAATCTTGTGAAATTTCTGAAAATCTGATATAGTCCTGGTATAATGTTATCAGTCAAAATTCCAGTTGTTATCTTAAAATGTATGTCACAGAAATGCCCAAATTTTATTGTCAATTGCATCATAATGAACTTGAATCAGACTTTTAACCATGCCATTTTAAGTCTTGCCATTTACAGACTGTTACTATTTTACTCAGATGCTTTTACAAAAGCTTCCTGCAAAAAACTTTCTGCAAATTCATGGCAAGGAATCTGACAAATATTCTAGGATACAGGTTTCTGATAACTTTCAGATCATACATCTCAACTGGGTCAGGATTTCTGGAACTAGTAGGAAAACTGAATTCAAGCAGAACAAGAACCAATCACAGGGGAATAAATGAACTTTGGGAAGGATGATTATATTTATGACTCTTCTTTAAAACATCACTGGTTCTCTAATATCTTTCTTTTTTAGATTTTAGGAAAACCTTTTTCTCTTTTCTCTTAAGCTATTAACAATTTGGTAAGATACACCTTTGTGAACAAAGAGGAAATGTGTACTTTTCTCTTCCTACCTGATCCCTCCAAAATTCAGAAATTCTCCAGTATTCTTTTCATGGCAGGATAGTTACTTACATTAAGTTCAGTGAGAATCTGTTCTCCTTGTATCAGGACACACTTGGAAAAACCGGCCATATTACCAAGGCTTTGACTGGATTGTCATGTTTGAGAGAGACCTAAGAATCGGCTTGGTAACCTGCTTCCAAGTTTTCAGAAAAGCACTCTTTAAAAGAGCTTACGTGGTCAATCACTACTCTTAACTATACTTATATAAATACCCAGGAAGCTGGATACATTTTGCTATACAAAATAGGGGTAATTATAGAGAGAAAAATTATGTTGAGAGCTTTGTCTATAGTAGATTCTAATCCTGTCAATTGTCTTTGTGTCTCTTTTATATTCCTAGAAATTAGACTGAATCCTGAATCAAAATCAAAATCTAGCCATGGCTCTCCAAACTAAAGAAAGCTCCACCTGACATCTGACCCCATATGGATGCTGGAAACCTCCAAAACACATTGCCAAGGAAGAGAAGTAGCCACCATCCAGGTGCACTGCTTCCTCCCAAGATGCTGCATCAAGACTTCATTCTTTAAACATGAAACCCTCTCTCCTTCCCTTTCTCTCCTTTACTCTGGCACTGGTCTGGGAAGATAAAGCCATCATCCCTATCTCTCAGGCCATTGCTGGTGCTGGGGACAAGAGGGGGGTAAAGGTAGAGGTAAGCTTTGCTTTTCTGGATTTGTCATCAAAAACTCCTGTCTGTATCTTTAGGGTAAATACCCAGTAGTGCAATTGCTGGGTCATAAGGTAGCTCTATTTTCAATTTTTTGAGGAACCTCCATGCTATTTTCCAGAGTGGTTACCCTAAAGATACAAACGTAGTGATCCGAAGGGGCACGTGCACCCGAATGTTTATAGCAGCAATGTCCACAATAGCCAAGTTATGGAAAGAACCTAGATGTCCATCAACAGATGAATGGATAAAGAAGAAGTGGTATATATATATACAATGGAATACTATGCAGCCATCAAAGGAAATGAAATCTTACCATTTGTGATGACACGGATGGAACTAGAGGGTATTATGCTTAGCGAAATAAGTCAACTGGAGAAAGACAACTATCATGTGATCTCCCTGATATGAGGAAGTGGAGATGCAACGGGGCTGGAGGTTAAGGGGGTAGGAAAAGAACAAATGAAACAACATGGGATCAGGAGGGAGACAAACCAAGAGACTCTTAATGTCATAAAACAACTGAGGGGTGTAGGGGGAGGGGGCTTGGGAGAGGGTGGTGGGGTTACATTATATGTTTAAATAAAAATAAAAATTTAAAAAAAGAATATACTTATCTTGAAGGGTACTAAAAAATGTATAGAATTGTTGGATCATTATATTGTACACCTAAAACTAATATAACACTGTATTTAGTTATACCTGAATAAAAAAAGATTAAACACACACACACACACACACACACACACACACACACACACACTCCTGTCTGTCCCATAACAGTGCCACCATAGTAGAATGGGTTTGTGCCCTGGCAGGATTTGTCTTTGTCCCTGGTAGTTACTATTCTCTTTGGGACCATGAAGGCCTAGATGGCTGGAGTATAACCAGGCAAGGCCTCCTAGGTTACCTCCCTGTACCCCTAACTGTTGTACCTCATTGACTGACTCCCTCCTGGATTTACCTCACTGAGCTAAAAAGGAATTACCAAGAGGCATTCATGACTCAGGATTCACTTCCTCAGACAGGGTCATACTTTCCCAGTTAGGAATAAATATAAATAAGAATGTGATCAGAAACCTCTCCTGAAGTCTTGAAGATATTGTGGAATCTGTTGCTAAGACAACAGCTGACCAACAAAGATCCTTTATCCTCAAGCCAGAGCCATCCTTGATAATAGGACAGCCCTTGATTATCCTTTAGCCGAGGAAAGAGGTATCTGTGCTGTGGCCAAGGCCAGTTGCAGGACCTGGATTAAAACTTCGGGCAAAGTTGAAACTCAATTATGTAAAATAACTGAGCCAGCCACTTGGGCTTCAAAAGGTAACTCTTTTAGCAGGGTCTTTCTTTGACTTCTTTGGTGATTGGTTTGCGTCTTGGGGACCATAGCTCTGAAATGCACTCCAAACGTGGGGAATTGTCCTGCCCATAAATCTGCCTGCCCATAATCTCCCTGATGCACTGTATTCCTTCAAAAGCTTTGAGTGTGTGTTTTTAGTGGCTAACCACCAAATAAACGATCTTCCTAAGACTGGAACATCAGAAAAGGAACAAACACAATGACTGACTTAAAAACTGTGAACATGAGGTTGTAACTCATGAATATCACAATGATTATGCAGAAACTTCATGACCTAGGAATACCACATGGAGGACCAACGAAGGTTGTAGGACTACAAAACAGTATCTAAAAGTGGAACTGAAGCCTTGAATTCTGATCACATCTTTTGGTTTAGCTGAAAGTCCAACCAAAAGGAGTGAATTGTTAAACCACACACGCACACACACACACATAGCCCAAAACACAGTCACTTATGGTAAGGGCCCCACATCAGCAAACAGAGACCTAATACCTAGCCTAACTGCAATTTCAACCCCTCCTTCCAGCATCCGGAAGGTAACTTTTAACCAGTCAATTTCCTGGTCAGCACTTGGGAAGTTACTGATAGGCCCCTCCCGTTCCCCTATGGAGGCAACCTTGCCTAAAACAATGGCTTCTTTGCTAATAGTTTCCTTTTTTCCATTCCCTCTCTACCTTGAAAAGCTTTTCCCAAACACCAGAAATCCACAGAAAAGGCTGATCCTTGGGAAGGAGTGAGTTAGGAATAATCAAGTAGCAGGATTAGCTACTCCTACATTAGCCCATCAAAAGAGACCGGGACAACGACTAAGCTGAAAGTAATGGGATGACCACAATTCTGATGGTTGTTTCTTGCACAATGAGGGCTGGATAGCCAGTCTTGAACACATGATCTAATGGGAACACCCTTAGGTAAAGACTGCTGGAGAGGCAACAGTCCCTAAAAATGGAGCTCATGTGATTGTCCACTGATCACTCTGAGACTCTGATTCTAGGAAAGGTGGGTATCAATAAGGTTGAAGACGTTGGACAAAGACTACAAAGGACAGAGTTGCGGGTCAATGTCGACATCCCCCATCCTCACAGAAGAACCCAACTAGCACTGCTTTCCCACACTACCTTTGTTTCGCAGCGGCCACATGACCCAATTCTGGTTAATGAGATGTGTGTGGAAGCCTCAGGGGTTCTTGGAAGACTTTGTCTTTCCTGAAACAGGTGCCAATCCTTTGTTTCCAATTTTGACTGCCTGGAAGACAGACATGTTACATGGGCAGCAGCCCTATGGTAACCCTGAGACAAGAAACACAGCGCAGAGCTGACAGGCTGAAGACAGAAATCAGAAAGGAAAAGGAACCTGGGTCCCAGGAGCACCATGGGGTGGGGAATGGGATAGAACTGGCTTTTTCTTTATAGTTCATATTGTTTTGCTTCTGTATTTGTTTTCTATGGCTGTTGTAACAAATTACCACAAAAGTTAGCAGCTTGACACAACACAAATCTGTCATCTTAAAGTTCCGTAGAAGTCCAACATAGGTCTTGCTAGACTAAAATCAGGGTGTCAGTAGGGCTACGTTCCTTTCCAGAGGCTTTGGGATGAATCCATTTATCTGCCTTTTCCAGCTTCTGGAGTGTTGTGTCCTTCCACAGCCCTTCCACTTAGAAGGACCCTGGGCTCATCCAGATAACCCAGGATAATTTCCCATTTCTTGGCCAGCATATTAGCAACTTAAACTCCTCCCTCCACAACCCCTTGGTCATATAGCCTAGCAGGTTCCCTGCCACATTAAGATGATTAAGATTTGTGGGACTATCACTCCACCAAGCACAAATCCTTACAAGCATTAACTCCTTTTGTAATTTGAAACATAAATCACTTTTAATTTAAATATTAAGAATTGGGACTATATGGGCCTCCTGGGTGGCACAGTTCATTAAGCATCTGTCTTTGTCTCAGGTCATGATCTCAGGGTCCTGGGATTGAGCCCCGCAGGGGGCTCCCTACTCATCAGGGAGCCTGCTTCTCCCTCTCCCTCCACCCCTCTTCCCACTCACGCTCACTCTCTCTCAAATAATAAATAAAATATTTTTTAATTGGGACTATGATCTAATAATTTGAAAAAAATCCACCCTTTGAAGCATAATGATCAAGAATGCCCTTGAAGATTTCCATGGAGAGAAGAAGCAGTTCCGTGATTCAGTGAGATTAAACCACTTCTAATCAACCCTGCTGTCCTGTGGAAGTGTCTGAAACTCACTGAATGCAGAGGGAGGGGAAGTTTTACACAGCATACCCCTTCACAGTCTTTACTAAGCTAGGGCCCCTTGCTACCTTCCACATATGTGTCTGCCTGAGCTAGTGCTTCACATCCCATCCAAAAAGTGTCCAGGTTCTGGAATATTTTTTAGTTTACTTAAAAATAGTTGTAGGCAATGTCCAATTATTTACGTTTTTAATTTAATAAACCTAATGAGATCCTTCTCCTTTCCAATTAGAACTACCAGGTATGCTTCTTTTTTTTTTTTTTAAAGATTTTATTTATTTGATAGACAGAAATCACAAGTAGGCAGAGAGGCAGAGAGAGAGGAGGAAGCAGGCTGTCCGCAGAGCAGAGAGCCCGATGCGGGGCTCGATCCCACGACCCTGGGATCATGACCTGAGCCAAAGGCAGCGGCCTTAACCCACTGAGCCACCCAGGTGCCCCCCAGGTATGCTTCTTAAACAAACAAACAAAAACAAAACAAAAAAAAAAAAACACTGGTCTGCAAGTGCATCATCTTTCTGTTGAGACAAGCTCTCCCTGAAACAGCACAAAGGGAGGGGACAGCATCCTTCATGGATAGTACAGTTTGGTGGATGGCAAGGAAGACATATAGCAAATGTTCAAGATTCCCCATGGCAGGCATCTGTCCATCATTCAGCCCTCACAGACAGCTTCCAAACACGGACTTCTCCTACTTCTGGAACTTGAGGATGGGTACACAGGCAGCAAGCAGGATAGCTCTGAGTGCCTGCTATGTGAAATCCAGTCCAGGTCACAAAATCCACTCTGCATTCTATCCTAAATGCATGTAGGGACTCCTTCCTCCCTTATCTTGGCACTGAGTGTTGGCACCAACCAATGTAATTGTACGTACGATGTTCACAGTTAAAGAAACCATCCACAAATGGCGATGTTCATGTCAAGAACAGTTCAGAATAATGATATCGTTCACATGCAAACCTCCGTAAACTCTTCCACACATTACATCAGTGAGGATGAAAAGGAGACTGCTTAACCAGGTGATTCAAATATTTTTAACTGTAATTCCTTTTTATTTCAACTTTAAGACATTGATGGCATAATATAGACCTAGAGTAACATCATACATAATGATTTTACTCGACTGGATGGGACACCACTTCAACATGTGTTATAATAGACTTTTTTTTTTTTTACAGCAGTTTTAAGTTCTTAGCAAAACTGACTGAAAGGTTCGGAGAGTTCTGGTGTTTCCCCTGCCCTCCCCCACCCTAGCCTCCCCTACTGTCTACATCCCCCACCAGAGTGGTTCATTTTTACAATTGATGAAACCACACTGGTACATCATAATCACCCCAAATCTCCCTTAGGAGCAGGAGATGTGGTCCCATTCCACAGATGGGGAGCACTCGGGTTCAAAAGGGCCAGAGCAGAGGCCTATTATCTCTGGCTGGAGAGACTGGGCCTTTCTCTGCTCCACTGCATTGACCTATGAGTTGGGTATTGTCCCCACTAGAAAGGGGGACGAGGCTCAGTGTTAATTGTCATCCAGCAAGTGAGTGGCTGACCTAGAGTCTAATCCAACAGGTGATTCAAACTTATTCTAGCTTTTTCCATCCTGTTTCCCACGTATCTTGCCTTACTTAAAATCGGCTTTGAAAAAAGTAATGTGAAAACAACTTTGAGGGGCGCCTGGGTGGCTCAGTGGATTAAGCCACTGCTTTCGGCTCAGGTCATGATCTCAGGGTCCTGGGATCAAGCCCCGCATCGGGCTCTCTGCTCAGGAGGGAGCCTGCTTCCCCCTCTCTCTATGCCTAACTCTCTGCCTACTCATGATCTCTCTCTCTGTTAAATAAATAAATAAAATCTTAAAAAAAAAAAAAAGAAAAAAACCAACTTTGAAAATATAAAAGACACAAATGGAATCTAAGTTTTCCAGAGAAGATGGTCTAGGGACACTTAACTCCAAGAACACCACTCTCTTGATAGTCTTCCCCAACCAGGTGGTCCTCAAGGTCCCCAGGGGCCACATTCCTCCCTCCTGGCCACTAAAAGGAGAAGCTGGCAAGGACACAGGCTTCCCCCCTCCCTGTACTGCCCCTGAAACTTGTCCACTTAGTCTTCCATTTTAAAAAACGCTCAACTGGGGCACCTGGGTGGCTCAGTGGGTTAAAGCCTCTGCCTTCGGCTCAGGTCATGTTCCCAGGGTCCTGGGATCGAGCCCCACATCAGGCTCTCTGCTCAACAAGGAGCCTGCTTCCTCCTCTCTCTCTGCCTGCCTCTCTGCCTACTTGTGATCTCTGTCAAATAAATAAATAAAATCTTTAAAAAAATTTTTTT
>RCUC01143251.1:0-15691 GCA_003697995.1 Taxidea taxus jeffersonii | reverse complement strand
CAGAACCACTCCCCACTTCTCTCCACTGACCCCAGTCCAAAGAAAAGGGGTCAGAACCCTGGCACAGTATTCTTTAACCTCTACTTATTGATATTGACAGTAAGAGTGCCAAGAGGGGGAAATACAAAGCAAATTCAAGGTATTATGAGGCTAAAAAAGATATAAAGAGGATAAAAATGATAAAATTTAACATGCAGAAGTGCACAGCAGAAATCCAGCAGACCAAAGCTTTCATGTTGACAGCAAAATGTCTGCAGAGTTATGCTCTCATCTTTGTTTTAATGACCAGCTCAATGCTGCCTATTTGGCTTCTTATCAAAGAAAGCCAATTAAATACTTACCAAGCACTCTCCTCCACTGCTGGTGAAAGTGCAAATTGGTACAACCTCCTTGGAAAGCGACTTGGCAATATGTACGGGAAGTTCTCAAGTATTCATACCACTTGGCCCACTAAATCCTCTTCTAGGAATATTTCGTAAGAAGATCTGCAACTTGAGACTTTTTTTTTTAATACAAAATTTTTAAAATCTTGTTATTTGTGATAAAGAATATTAGGAAACAAACCAAATGTCTAACAAGAGAGTAAGTTATATCATAGTCATAGACTAAACTGGCACATGGCCATTTAAAAAAAGTTTTGAGCACTTAATTTTAAAAATGCTTGTAAAATTGACGTGTTTAAAAGGAATATTCAAGATTAAGTATACTGCAGTGCTGAATCCAAGTAAAATGTATAAATGATGAAGATACATAAAACATGAACTGCTGACCTCAGAGACATGACCTTGTATTTTTTTTCTTCTTTGTATTATCCTAACTTTCTAAACTCTGAGCCTGTAGTTATAAAATTCAGAAGTCCAAAATCTGATATTCTGAAAGCATTTCAAATTTAGTTGGACGTTACACTAGCTGCCACAGATAAAGGCTCAAGACGGAACCTGGAGATACAGATTACAAGAGCGTGTGTTAAAGACTACAAGATGAATGACAAAATGGGCAGGGGACCCAGGCAGAAGACAGCAGAATTGCCAGGAGGCACTGAATGAACCCTTTCCAAAAGGAGAGTCTGGACAAAAGATACTACATGGAAATTCATGAAATGTCCTCTTTTCTGCTGTCCACATGGAAGAATTCTCAAAATTAATTCTCTTAGACAGGAGTTGTGTTAAAATAAATAAGTAATGCTGTAGAATTTGTTTCTTTACAATAATCTCATTTGTGCTAAATCACTTATTTGATGAAAGCCATTAGTGTTATATCTAGGACATGATTGCCCCAATGCCAGCAAAACACAGTTTTATTACAGCACTGTTAAAAATGTTACTTGTTCCAATTCTTTTCCATTTATCTGTAATAAACACTTGGGGGAAACTTTCCTTTACTCATTCTCAATTCTCCAGTACAGTAAAATTCGTAACTATTTCAAGGCAGAATGACATATATTGCATCCACCATAATTCTCACGAGATGAAGTCGACAAATGTCACTTTTTTCTCATCCTTGGTCAACTGAATTTTACAAAATGTACTCCATTGTAAAGGGAAAATTTCTTTCATAATTTATCATGTAAGGAAAAAAGGCTCCAGGCCAAAACAATATACACATATCAAACGCTCATAAGACATATGATTGCATTTAAAAATTTTACAAACAGCATTCCCATCAGTCACTCCTAATTGTGCTTCTCTGACCTCATTACAATGAAATCAACTAGTTCAAAACTTTGCCCCTGAGTTTGTTTACAAAATTATTAGTATTTTGATAAAATATATAAAACCTAAGTGCACAGAATATTGTATTATCAAGAAAAACATACTTTAAAAGCTATTCTTCAATAAAGTGAAAGATCATGGAAAAAAAAATCCATAACCTTTTCTTTCTCTATAAAATTGATGGGGTTAGGAACTACAGAAATAAAAGGCTTCAGCCACTTCCTGAACAGTTGTACTAATGTCAATCATGTACATTGCTTCTCATCAGAGAGTGGCCTGAAGATGACTTAATCTACATGATTCAAAGTATAAAAAACTTACTTAGTCTCTCAAATCCAAAATTAAGGGTTACAAGGTGAAATGCTACTATAGCACTGTACATAATAGTGAAATATTCAAATAGTCCAAATCTCCATCTGAACAGAAAAGTTTAAATATATCATGGAATATCCATACGGTTGAATACCCTAAAGCCAATAACGTCTGTGTGTGTGTATGTGTATCTGTGTGGAGAGAGAGAGAGAAGTGGGTGTACATTTGTGTATGCTTGTGTATGTGTATTGCATGTATATAAGTGTGTGTGTGTATGTGTGTGTGTGTACAGACAGAGAGGCAGAAGAGAAGATGATTGAGATATATGGCTAAAGTTAAAAAAAAATCACATTTCTTTTTTTTTTTTTTTAAGATTTTATTTATTTATTTGACAGACAGAGATCACAAGTAGGCAGAGAGGCAGACAGAGAGAGAGGAAGGGAAGCAGGCTCCCTGCTGAGCAGAGAGCCCGATGCGGGGCTCGATCCCAGGACCCTGGGATCATGACCTGAGCTGAAGGCAGAGGCTTTAACCCACTGAGCCACCCAGGCGCCCCCGCCAAAAAATCACATTTCTGAACAACACTTGTAAAATGAATTCATAAAGTAATAATGATACTATTAATATCTGCTGACCAATTCCTACACAGGGGGTATTCACCTACACACCTGGCACACAGCAACTCATTTAACACTCACAATAACTCTGTATTATTGATTCTATTATTCTCCCCACTGAACTGATAAGGAAATTCTTCCCCATCTATTCCTGCTCCTCAGCGCTAAAGAGGTTGATTTCTACCACTTCCACCACCTGGATTCCTGAGTCCAAGGATTCTCTTTGGAATCAGATGGTGGGAGGGGGTCTCAGAGGATGGGGATGGGTAGAGAACGGCAGTTGAAGTGGGGGTATTCATAACCACCCCCGGTTGCCCTCCTCTCCCCAGCTCACAACCATGCAGTCATCCAATGGTGGCTGCATCTCTCCAGCCACAACCACAGCTTCTGTCCAGTAACCCCTTTCCATCAACTACTGCTCTCACCGGGTGTCCAGTAACAGCTCCCCTTCTCGTGCCTTTGGGCCTAAAGGTGAGGACTGCTTTCCTCTCTTGCTAATACAGGCTGCCTTACCATTCCTTGTTTCCCTTCATATCTCCATAACTCAAAGTATTCAGTGACTCCTTTGATTGGGTGGGTCATCTATTTCCTGCCAGGACCCTGACTTGTACAGAAGCAAAGACCGGACTCAAATCCATTGTCTTGTTCTAGAATCTATGCGATCTCTCAGCCCACTGTGTAATACAACCTCTTCACTTTGCTGGTATATGGGGGGGGGGGGGTTTCTGTACTGAAAGACCATGCCCTAAATTGCTGATAGGAATTTTATCTGGAAGTAATTATAGGAAGAAATTTAAACTTCTACATTTTATAGTTGTATAATATTCGAATTTTATATTTTTTTCTAATAAAAATGCAATGAAGGGGGGAGCTTGGATGGCTCAGTTGGTCAAACGTCCAACCCTTGGTTTCAGCTCAGGTTCTGATCTCAGGGTCATGGGATCGAGCACCGTGTCAGGCTCCATGCTCAGCAGGGAAGCTGTCTGAGATTCTCTCCCTCTGACCCTCTTGCCTCTAGCTCATTTGCTCTAAAATAAATAAATCACTTTAAAAAATGCAATGAAGTATTATATATTCAACAGTGAGCTGGTAACAATGGGCATTGATAGCACTTAGTATTACTGACTACTCCCTTAAAGAAATTTGGTCTACCCTCTTAGGACAGTCAACCCATTTTATTTTTAAATTGTTTATAAGATTTTATTCATTTATTTGTCAGAAAGAGAGAGAGAGAGAGCACAAGCAGGGGGAGTGGCATTCAGAGCGAGAAGCAATAAAGGACTCGATGCCAGATGCTGCAATCATGACCTGAACTGAAGGCTGATTAACCCACTAAGCCACCCAGGTGTCCCTTTATTTTAAAATTTTGACCATGAGGCTTTCCTATACAGTATGGATAATCATCTTCTAACATAAAGGTCTGGACAATGTGCTGTATATTGATACTCCTGGATTGCAAAAAAAAAGAAAGAAAAATAAAAAAAATCCTTGGATAGGAAAATAGTAAAGGATTACTAAATTATTATTCCTCCTATTGTTGACAACGTGCCAAAGAGATATTGGGTATTAGTTCTTCCAATGGGTTGAGAACCAAAAGAAAAAGCACCTAATATTATACTGACAACAACATACTGCAGAATTTAATAAAGACAGAATTTGATAGTTTCCTTTGGGACAATACTGATGCACAGCAGAATAAGTATGTTTCACATTTCATCAAATCTGGATGATCAAACTATAGAAGCAATATCAGGGGGAACTGGGTCTAAGCTACACCCCAACCTCATTATGCATGCATTGCTTTGCTCAGTCACGATGCAGACAAGCCTTACATTTCCTTTTTCCATACTGCAAACACAACATTCCCACACTACTTCTCCAATGCTCACAGTTTCCCACAGTATAACAGACTCTAGGAAGGAAACAGAATTCAATATTAACAATTTTCCCTCACTGCTAGACACTTTGGAATGCACCCTTTCCAAATATTCAAGGATAACTGCTATCATTTTCTGATAGTTAAAAAAAAATTTCAATCTTCACTTTTAAGTAGTAATTGCTAACAGATCTGTATCCCTGACAGCCATATAGCTCAGGCAGTGTTTTATATTAGCACCTAACATCAAATTAACCAATTCCATTCAATGGAAAAAGTCATAAAAGCCTGGTCTTTCTCCTTCGATTCTTTGAATCTTTCAGTCCCTCTCCATGTGAAATAAACTCATCAGCTGCACATGTGGTTATTTCCTAAGAGCCAAATCTAGCCTACCAGGAGGGAAAACAAAAACAAAAACAAAAACCCCAGCAAACCCTAAATTCCCCCACCTCCAGGTACAAAAAGCCTCCAGATGTCACTCGTATGCAACTCTCCTACCAAGGATTTACTAATGAATGACTGCCAACACTGAATACACCCACGGCCACAAGTCCTTCAGCCTCTGTGACGTCAAGACCTCAAACATGTGGGAAAAATCCAGGTCATTCATTATTGGAGCGTAAATGTTAACAATCAATGTCTCCAAGCCATAGACTGACCCATCTGTCATCAACATCTAAATCAGTGAACACTGTTTTCAGACTTGCTTTTGCTCCAATAAAACAATTTACTCTATAGGTAAGGGAAGAATGAGAATTAACTGCAAATGTTAAGCAAATGCTACATTTTACGATCACATACAACTTTATATGTAACAGTTGAGTTAAACATTAATACAGTTAGGTGCAAATCATTTCCCTTCATCTATAGCAATTGGTAGAGAGCTACACACTGACTTAACCAATCTTGCATATAATTATATGGAGTACACATAGGACAAAACAAATGATTGCCTTATTTTCATATCTACAGTAGTTTACTTATGCCTAAAATAACATTTTTGGATCAAGATGGTAATAAGTCTCTGGCACAAAGACGGCCATCATTTCTCACGCCCACATGGAGGCTTGCTCACATTGTGAGGGGCTGACTGCCAAGTCTGCCAGCTGTATACTCAGACTCTCTAAGTTATAGCCAGATGAAATTATCAGTAAAATTTTTCTATACTCGTTTCTAAAAAAGACATAAATGAATGCATTTTTTCTCCTCTTTTCCCTGGGCACTCAAATGAAAATGAAATACAACAGTCCTTAATAAAGGAAAGAAATGACCAAAAGAAATAATCTGTTCTTAGGGCAAACAGAAAATGAGTTCCTATTTAGACAGCCACATCCAGATTCAGAGTATATAACTGAATTTGGGGTACTGTATTTGGACAAGAACGTCTTTGGTGGTTCCCAAAGAACTGATTAGTTCCTGAAGAAGTAGTTAAAAGTTTGCCAAAATATAAAATATCATATCACCTGAACCCTAGATACTTTGAACAAATTAATGTGAAGAAGCACTGGGAATAACACTTTGCACTCAGTGCTAAAGAAGCTATTTCTCTTAAAAGCCTACTCATTGAGAAAGAGGTATGTCACATGGGAATAACAAGGAAGATGGATCTTTCAAAGGGTGAGCGAAGATCAGACTACTTTGGCAAAGCTCTTTAACTAGCAGTTAAATAGAAGCTTGAAAGGAAAATGTTAAGAATTCTTGCTCGCCAACACTGAACAACACTCTTGCATTCATGTCTCAGGCAGTATGACTGGTACTACCAACTGAAGTAAGAAAAACTTTAGGCTCCAGAATCAGGATTGGACTGACCAGGTAGGTAGGTAGGCAGGGGTGTGTGTGTGTGTGTGTGTGTGATGGCAGGGGAGGAGAAGCAGAGTATATATGAAAGAGAGAAAGGGTGACTGGAAGAGGGAAGTGAGGAGTGATATACTACCCCCTCCCCCAGAGAGGGAAAGGTAGGAGTGTTTTGTTTCATTTTTGCTTCCTTGTTTTTAAGTGTTTTTATGTACTTCATAATGATCACAAGTAACTGTGCCGATAGTAACGACGTCAATTATATTTGTTTTGGATGAAAAAATAAAAACACAATTCCAGTTGGTGAAAATATAAATGTTAACATAAGCTACATGCAAAATTTGTGAAAGACTTTGAAATGGGCAAAAGCAAGACAAACACACTAAATGGGTGGGTGGACTCACCGGCTCACACTTCCCAGTTATCTCTGGCTTTTAAAGTCCTTCAGCCATTTTACAAGTCCATAAGTAATAAAGAACTGAGAGCAATGCAAATTACTGTCAGAACACTGAGACTCAAAAACACATGCCCCATCCATGGGAATGGATGGGAAAAAGATTCTTGCATCTTTTTAAAATTGATTTTATCATTCCCTACCTGACTATAAATGTGTGATACTTTGATTTCTTTTGAATCAGTTGTAACATCAGTTCCTTCATTAATCAGTTAAATAAATAAATAACTTATACTCATTTTTATATTTGTCTGAGTCATGACTTAAAGATTTTATTTATTTATCTGAGAGAGACAGAAAGCACAAGCAGAGGAGAGGGGCAGAGGTAGAAGGAGAAGCAGACTCCCCCCACGCAGGGCTCCACCTCAGGACCCTGGTATCATGACCTGAGCAGAAGGTACACACTTAACTGACTGAGCCACCCAGGAGCCCAGTGACTTACTTTAAAAAAAACAAAAAAACTTTGAAACTGTACACACGGGTATGTGCATGCACATAGACACACACACTTATGGACAGATTACAAAAATCAGTGAGATTTAAAATTATACTGTAGCTGGACTGAAAGTACTTTTTCCCCTATACTGCTCTGCATTTTCTGAAATTTGTTTAATAATCATGAGTTACTTCAATACTTAGAAAGATTACTTAAAAAAAAAAAGGCTAAAATAATCCTATAAGAGTTTCTACACATATATCTAACTCCCAAATAAACACATTTTTAAAAGCTGTCATCGGGTAACCCAATCACACGAAAGGAGCCATTTTTGGTTTTTGTGGTTGTTTTTGTTGTTGGTTTTTGTTTTTTTTGAGAGAGAGAGTGCATACGAGCAGGAGAGGGGGGCAGGTAGAGGGAGAATGAGAGATTTTTTTTTTTAAGATTCTATTAAATCTATTAAATTATTTATTTTTATTAAATCTATTAAATTAGAGAGAGAGAATGTGCACAAGCAGGGGGAGTGCCAGGCAGAGGGAGAAGCAGGCTCCCCACTGACCAGGGAGCTCAATGTGGGCTCCATCCCAGGACCCTGGGATCATGACCTGAGCTGAAGGCACTTAACCGACTCAGCTACCCAGGCACCCCTTATTTGCTTCCAAATTTTCCTCTTGAAATCCTTTTTTTTTTTTTTTTTTTTTTTAGCCATTTGAGACAACATGGATGGACCTTAAGAATATTATGCATTAAGGAGAGAATCTTAAGCAGACTCTGCGCTGAGGGCTGAGCCAGACTCGGGCCCAATCTTACAACCCTGAGATTGTGACCTGAGCCAAAATCAAGAGACAGGTGCTTAACAGACAGAGCTATCCAGGTGCCCCAAAGAGCCAGTTTCTAAAATACCATAGCAATCCTATTCTCATTTTTAAATTGATGAGGAAACATTGAAATATCAATAAAACCAACAGCAGTAGTGTCCAAGCATTAGTGAGGTAGTACTCAATCTAGTTATTTAAGCCACAATCTCCTCAGCATTTCCAACGTGTTCATCTTAATTCCTTGACAGTGATTTGCTAACCTAGAAAGAAAAATAAATCTTTGACTCTGTAGTCTGCCACATCATAACAGAATACCTGTCCTGAAATTACTATGGTAATAAGTAATAATACTTAAAGGCAAAGTAAATAAATTCACTAAGGGAAGTAAATATCACAGGTTATAAAAACACTAATTCCACTGCAAATGTAGATAGGTAAATCCTTACATTAGTTTTCACATAACACCAGTATCGACACATACATAACAGAAAATAGATGACTCCACTATGTACCACTATGAAATATCTACCCATTTTTTATTAAATAAATATATTTGAATGGACTCCACTATGTATCACTATGAAATATCTACCCATTTTTTACTAAATAAATCAATATATTTGAATGGACTTTTTGTCTCATTCTGAGCATTCATAATAAAAATAAAATCTACTCTGAAAACATATTAAAAATTAATCACAAAGGAACAAGCCACTGTTTCAAGAACTGTCATGGGCTGAATTGTGTGTTTCCTCCCCCATAAGATATTGAAGTCCTAAACCCCAGTCCCTGTGAATGTGGCCTTATTTGAAAAAAGGGTCCTTGCAGATAACCAATTTAAGACGAGGTCATTAGTATGGGCCCTAATCCTGTATGATTACATCTTTATAAAAAAGAGAAATTTGGACACAGAGACAGACATGTACAGAGCAAAGATGATGTGAAGACACAAGGAGAATGCCATGTACAAGCCAAGGAATGTCTTAAGACCACCAGCACAAGAAAGATCCTTCCTTGAAAACTCAGAAGGGACCAACCCTGCTGACACCTTGATCTGAGACTTCTATCCTCCAGGACTGTGAGAGAGGGGTGCCTGGGTGGCTCAGTCGGTTTCGGCTCTTGGTTTTGGCTCAGGTCATGATCTCCTCCATGTGGCGAGATCAAGCCCCACACTGGGCTCTATGCTCAGCAGGGAATCTGCTGGAGATCCTCTCTCTCTCTGCCCCTCCTCACATATGCATGAACACACTTTTTCTCAAATACATAAATCTTAGAAAAGAAAAAAAAAGAACTGTGAGAGGAGACATTTTCTGTTGTTTAAGCCATTCAGTCTGTGGTACTTTGTGACAGCAGTCCCAGCAAATTAATCAAAGAATTGACATTTCATCATCTAATCTCAAATGCTACTTACTATCTCAATATAATATGCTGAATCTTTGCTATTCCTTCATCACATTAATAATGACTGACCAAGATATTTTCTTGACTCATTCCCTTCAACCCACCCTCTATCAACACATACACAGAGCAGGAAAAAGAACAAAAATTGAGAAAGAACTTTTTGAAGGCAGTACAGTAGGTTTGTTTGTTTGTTTGTTTGTTTTTTTGTCTTTATTTATTTGACAGAAAGAGAGCACAAGCAGGCGGAGGGGCAGGCAGAAGAAGAAGCAGACTCCCCACTGAGCAAGGAGCCCCATGTGAGACTTGATCCCAGTACCTGGGGATCATGACCTGAGCCAAAGGCAAGTGCTTAACCAACTGAGCCACCCAGGAGCCCCATTACAATAATTTTTTAAAATACAAACTGTAATTGACTATCCTGGTCACCATACACCAATTATTACTGATGTTCAGTTACACCAGTTGTCTCACATTTTACTGCCTTCTTTTAAATATCAAAAATATTTCAAAATTTATATTTTATCTTAGATATAAAAAATGAAAATGGGACAATGGCATAGGAACAAAAGGTTAAAGATAAGGCAAAGAGTTAAAACAAAATTAAATCAAAAGCTTTCTGAAATGTTTATTAAACTTAATGGAGCTCATTATCCATTAATAGATAATAATATTAAAGTGAGAAAGAACAAGCACACTGAATTACACAGAGAAACCCCTTTCTTGCAGAGATCAGAGGTAAGCTAAAAAATTTTCCCTCACCCTAAAAGATTATAAACTACAAAGAAAAGTTTCATTAATTTGGGGGAGTATATAAGGCTATATCTATCACAGTTTATTATGACCAGGCTATTGCTTAATAAGAAAAACTTAAAATATTCAACATTGGGGCACCTGGGTGGCTCAGTGGGTTAAGCCTCTGCCTTCGGCTCAGGTCATGGTCTCAGGGTCCTGGGATGGAGCCCCGCATCAGGCTCTCTGCTCAGCAGGGAGCCTGCTTCCCCACCCCCTCTGCCTGCCTCTCTGCCTACTTATAATCTCTCTCTCGTTAAATAAATAAATAAAAACTTTTTGAAATAAATAAATAAAATGTTCAACATAATATGCTATAAAAATCAGAACAGACTTTGCTACTGAGTTATAAAGTAGGCCACTTCCATTAACCACAGGACACTTCCGAGAGATACAAAGCTTCCAGGTAATCGAAGTAACCAGATGGTCTTTGATTTAGGTCTGGGCAATAACTAGATGACTAAGAGTGTGGGGTAGGGAAGGACAAATTCACATTTACTGCAGAATTCTGGCTGCACTGTTTACTATATAAAGAAATTAAGAAGTACCTAGACAACATTTTATAAAACTCAAACACACACAAAGAGATCTTGGGAAACACTCCGTAAAGAAGGCATAACTTAGACTCAGAGCTAAATTAGGAGTCAAGTGGGTATGTAAAAGTGAAGAAACAGATAACCAAGGAGGTTTTACTCAACAGACCTATACATTCAGAGCTCTCTAGATAAGACCTGCATGAAAGATTCAGCCTCACACATTTTGGAAATCCAGTTTTTCATATCTATCCAATACTCTGCGCTCATAGTTCTATGGGGAAGATGAAAGGCTTTGAGAAGTAAAAGATGTTGAAACTCGAACAGTAAGTACTGTAACATTAATACCTTTCCTCCGAAATTTTTTCCAGGTTTGAAAAGAAACTGAATTGTATGCAAAAGGATGAATTCTCCATAGCAACGGAGTCAGAAGAATTTTTCAATATTATAGTAGAAACAAAAAGAATAGTATAAGGAAATAGGAGAGGAGGACGTGTACTTCCCATTTTAATCCCATCGAACACATCAAGATGCAACTATCTGTGTGTACTGAAAAGTCGCATTTCTAATTCAAGCAACAAATACATGATACTGGGTTATTTCAAAGCAGATAACATTTAAAATTAATGGGTGTCATTTTCCCCCTCATTTTCAGGTCATTTGACAGAATCTGTTCTAGCTTACAGTGTTTGGGGAGTTTTGACATGAAGACTGATGACTGGGCATGCAATCTCTGGAAAAGGACGTCTACGAAACACAGTGCTGGAAAGATAAGAAACAACGCTTTCACATTAGCAACAAAGCAAACAACAAAAAAACACAAAACCTCAAGCAGAAAATTTTATTTGCCTAATTCCTCCTTCATACTGTACTTTGCACTTTCTAGGAAAAATAAATCAAGCCTTTCCTGTCCACAGAACATGAAGCATTGCTTTTGAAAGACTGGAAGCAATGGACTAAAAATTAAGCAATTGTTGCCCAATTAAATCTGTAATACAGCTGCACCCATTTAAAAGGAGCAGCTGTTGAAGAAATAAAAGTAAATTCTCTATATCAAACTATAACACATTAAAAAACATAGTGACATTTGATTAAATGGATAGTTATCAGGGACAGTTCCATATGGCTTTTACACAGATTCTTTGACATAAACACCTGCTTCTCCTCTTACCCTCCAAGTGGAGAAGCGCTTATCTCTACAACAGTCAGACCCCTCTGAGCTCCAATTTTGTGTCCTTTGAGAAACAACTTTTAATGTGTATTATATCCAGGCCAGCTTGAGGATGTAGTACTGGGCTCTAATGATTTGCATTTGTCAACTTTGTGGGCCAGAATCTGCTTCGCTTCTCCTAGAACTCTTTTCTCGTCCTCACGTTGTGCTTGGTTTCTTCTTTCTCACAGGCTCCTGAGTATCTTGTCACGTAAGAAGATACATACCCAAAGAAATATAATCTCTCCATGCCACAGCTTTCTGGTCAGTTCTTTTAGAACAGAAATATTTGTGTTTCTGTATAGATGAGAAACATTCTTCTATACCAGGTTTTTTTTTTCTTTTTTTTGGAGTACAGGAAAAAGAAGTTAGGTTTGTAATGCATATTTTTAGTCATGAAATTAACAAAATATTTTTCACCATCCAGTTAAATGATGAATTATGTAGTCTTAAGAGTCAACAACAAAAAGAAATAATGTTGTGCTTTTCATACTTGCCAGAGAAAAGTCATTTGGGAAGCTTATTAAAAATATATATTAAAGGGGCGCCTGGGTGGCTCAGCGGGTTAAAGCCACTGCCTTCGGCTCGGGTCATGATCCCAGGGTTGTGGGATCGAGCCCCACATCGGGGTCTCTGCTCTGCGGACAGCCTGCTTCCTCCTCTCTCTCTCTGCCTCTCTGCCTACTTGTGATCTCTGTCTATCAAATAAATAAATAAATAAATCTTTAAATATATATGTGTGTGTGTGTGTATATATATGTTAAAAATATATATTTACCAGGTCACTCCCTGCAGATTCTACATGAACTTTGGAAGCCAAGAAGCTGGGTAGAGTTTTGAGGATTTGACAAGAGATGCTGCAAGTAAGTGGGATTTATTTTAAGGTCTTAAAAAGATACAAGTAACGCTTAAAACGCTTCTTGTATTTATTTGGGGCAGGGGGCTGCTTCATGGCGTTTCTTCGTACGCACTTCACAGATTAGGTCCCAGGATGTACCAGATTTGCTAACACTTAGATTTACTATGGCAAAAGTCTTCTTATCCAGACTTATCCTGGACTTCTTATCCAGGACTGGTAGTTGGTTAACAAAAAATTAGCAAATGCAACTAAGTCATGTAAAGCAGGTAATCATTTAACTAAATTAAATGTATTCATATGATAAGTATTTGATTTTTTTTAAAAGATTTTTTATTTATTTTATTTGTCAGAGAGAGTGAGCACAGGCAGACAGAGTGGCAGGCAGAGGCAGAGGGAGAAGCAGGCTCCCTGCTGAGCAAGGAGCCTGACGTGGGAATCGATCCCAGGATGCTGGGATCATGACCCGAGCCAAAGGCAGCCGCTTAACCAACTGAGCCACCCAGGCGTCCCACGTATTTGATTTTAACTTGAAATATTCATCATCCACTCATTCGTTCACCAATCTTTCTAGGAAGGACAAGACCCTACAAGGTCTCCTACATGGTATTCCATGTCACTTTTAAAGGGAAGATAACCTAAAGATCTGTAATACAGTAAGGTCATTGATCTTCTCTAAATATTTCACAATTATAACACCTACAGGTAATTTAACATATGTTAAACACACTTGGCCTTCATCAAGCCTTCCAAAGAAAGCATTTAACCAAGTTTCCATAAAACAGAAACAAGTGCTTTCTGTTTATATTTACATTAGCAGATATTTAAATATATCTAAAAAAATTAACTTTAAATTATGTGGTTACAGTACTAAGTGGAACAAATACAATTGATGAAGAAGTATATGTAAGTTTCAGAACAAATACAACTGACAAACACCAGTTAGTATTTTCAGTAGAGACTGGGAAGCACTGGTCACTTAGGTAAGCTGGTTAGGAGGAAGTCAGTGAACACCAAACACAGAAATATTTCTCTAGATATGTAACCTCTGGCAAGGGAAAGAAAAGCAACAATAAACTACTGAGACTACACCTAAATAAAAAGCTTTTGCACAGCAAAGGAAACCATCAAAAAAGCAAAAAGGCAACCTACTGAGTGGGAGAAGATGTCTGCCAATGATACATCTAATAAGGAGTTGATATTCAAAATATATAAAGAATTTATAAAATTCAACACCAAAAAACCACAGATAATCTAATTTGAAAATGGGGAAGCACTTGAATAGACACTTTTTTCAAAGAAGACATGCACATGGCCTAGAAACACATGAAAAGATGCTCAATGTATTTCATCATCAGAAAAACGCAAACCAAACCTACAATGAGACACCACCTCATATGCGTCAAAATGGCTAAAATAAAAAATGCAAGAAATAACACATGTCGGTGAGGATGTAGATAAAAAGGAACACTCCCGCACTGTTAGTAGGAATGCAAACAGGTGCAGCCACTGTGGAAAACAGTATGGAGGTTCCTCAAAACATTAAAAGTAGATTTGTCATATGATCCTATAATTCCACCACCCGGTATTTACCCCAAGAAAATACAAACACTAATTCAAACACCCCTATGCATATTGCACATTATTTTCAATTGCCAAGATACAGAAGTAATCCCAAGGTTCATCCATAGATGAAGAAGTTGGAGTGTGTGTGTGTATAAATGAAATATAGCTCAGCCACCAAAAAAGAAAAAAGAGAGAGAGAGAGAAAGATCTTTCCATTTTTTAACAACATAGATGGACCCAGAGGGTATGATGCTAAGTGAAATAAGTCAGAGAAAGACAAATTCCATATGATTTCACTCACCTGTGGACTTTAACAAGCAAAACAAAAGAAAAGAGACAGACAAAAAACAGACTCATAAGTAGAGGGAACAAACTGGTAATTGTCAGAAGGGAGGTGGATAGGGAGACAGGTAAAACAGATAATGGGGACTAAGAGGACACTTATCATAATGAGCACTGAGTAACGTATAGAACTGTTGAATCACTATATTGTACACCTGAAACTAATATAACACTTCATGTTAGCTATACTTCAATAAGAAAAAAAAAATAGAGGAAGTCAGTGAAGAGAATTTCTCCTATGATTTCATTTCAGAATTTTAATGGTGCTCTGCCTTCACTGTCAGTGCTAATTTTGTTCAGTTAATTTTGTTTGTTTAGTTTCTCCCTCTATAATTTATCTTTATGAGAACATAGTGGAAATGTTATTCACATGTATTTTTCTCTTTACTGTCCTCCTATGGTTTTAAGCTAAATGAAATAGCTTCGGGGCAAATGACTGTTTAAAAAAAAGGGGGGGGGGTATATAATCCAAAGCAAACATTAAAGGAAAACTTATTTCCGTGAGATGAAGATCATCAATAGACTAAGTAAAGGAAATTTACTCCTAATACACTTGCAATTAATCAAGGCATTTCTTTAATAAGATCCTCTCTTCATTTGGCAAATCCTCTTACTTCTTTGAGAAATAACACTTTCAGAAGTAATAGATCATATTAAATTATACAACACCTAGTACATATAGTGGCTCACCCACAATCAGAATAATCTTTAAATCGTGGATGCTATTCTATGTGACTGATAAAGAAAAAAATAATTAAAAACACCTTGATGGCAGAGGGCCTCTGCTATGGAGCCAACAATCATCATATAAGCAAGGAGATACTCTATCGCTTTGACTTGGAATTCTACCCTGTAATTTTTTATAGTTGTGTCATTTTGTAGCAGTGACACTAACTGCCAAACCCCTCCTGTTCCTTGGCCATGAACACGCCCCCAAGAGGACACAAACTTTGTGCATTCTCTTCAGAGATAGTG
>RCUC01143250.1:0-23535 GCA_003697995.1 Taxidea taxus jeffersonii | reverse complement strand
TTCCTTGGAGGAAAAGGGAATTTGCCAGAGGCGGAGGACACGTACTGAGAGGGGAAGTGTCTTGGGGGAGGAAGCCGTATGCGCTGAAGACTCGGGTGTGGGATGTTTGGTTTAAGGAGGGGCCTGAGTGGATGCTGAGGCTGGGCCAGGAATGCCTCCAGGGCTCCTGGTTTCTGGTCCTTTGCTTCCTTTTTAGCCCACATTCCGTATGTCCTGCTCCATCTTGCCTCTCATGACCAGACCTTTAGGCTGCACTCCCTCCCTAGCTCCTGGCCCCCCACCTCTCCCTCTACCAGTGTCCCTGATAAGCTTGGAAGATTCGTGGAGGGGCAGAGCCTGCTCCCCACCTTCAAGGAACTCACAGCCTAGCAGGGGAGACCAACAAGAAAGGGGCTTTCATCAACCCAGCGTGCAAAGCTGTGCGATGGGAATGAAGATCCAGAGAGCAGCTCCTTCTAGTCCAGGGCTTCAGACCAGGCTCCAAGCATATGGGCTAGCCGGCTAGGAGTGTGTGAGAATAAGGGGAGAGGTTTCTGGGCAGAGAGAAGAAGCCATGTCACGGCAAAGCCTTGGGACATTTCGGGAATGGAAGAGGTTCCATGGGGCAGGGGGCTGTGAGGCTTTGGGTGGTGGGGCCGTGGGTTGGAGGTCAGTGATGGAGCCAGATGGGGAAGAACCTCACTGAGCACTTGTCATGCACCTGCTGCCACAGGCCTGGGCCTGGGGTCCTCACCAGTCCGTGTCTGGCTGGTAAGGACCGTGAATCTCACAGCAGCTCAGAGCAGAGCCGGGATCTCAAAGCCCTTCGTGAGCGCGCTCCAGCCCGGGCTCCCCCGCCCCGGGCCAGCAGGTCTGGTCTTTCTTCTGAGACGGCCGAAGCTCTCTGGAGGTCTCCAGGCGGGGTCCCCTGGCCTCTGTCTCCCCGGGGGGTGGGGGTGGGATGGCGGGGTGCTGACACGAGTGGGGTGTAGGACTCCGGGCTCTCCTGCCCACCCCCGCACGCTTGCCTCCCCTCGTGGCCCCTGGGCGCCCCTCCCACCAGGCCCATCCTGTGGCCACCCGAGGCCACGGGAGCTGGTCACGCTTTTCCGCTCGGCACGCGTGTGTTTACGTTTCTGCCCCAGACGGCCTCACGCTCCTCCCCGGTCCCGGCGGCTTCCAGGGCATTTATCAGACCCTGTGTATGTTTTTCTTGTGTGGGATTTGAAATGATTTCTTTAAACAAGCTCTAAACTGGGATTGATTTCCTCTCTTTATTTAGAGTGGTTTGTTTTGTGATACGGTTCTTTTAACAGTCTAAATTGTGGGAACTGGGGAGAAAAAAAGAGAATTTGCTGACTTCATATAAATACAAATTACTTTATCTCTCTTTGAAGACTTCCATGTCTTTTCCTTGAAAAGGCCAGAGCCAAATTCTTTGGGGGTCTTTTTCTTGTCTGGATTGCTATGATGAGAGCAAGAGACTCACCGCGAGCCTTCCACTCCAGGGCTGAGAATAAAAAATGAACCTGGCCTTCAGATCGTGCCTTCTACTCTTCTTTCAGAGCCAAATCCTTCCATTCATCTGATCTTCACAACACAAAATTCTCCTTTGATTCTATGTTTATGGCAGCCCCAAGAGGGGAGGAGGGAAGACAAAATCCATTCGCCCTAGCTGATACAGGTGGCCATGGCTTGTTGGTCTGATCATGGTGGTCCTGGCCTGGGAGGTCCGGGGTCCCTGGCCGAGTAGCTAGCTAGATCATCCACGTGTTGATTGTACAGATATTTTCGAGTACCCACTGTGTGGCAGGCTCTAAGCTGGACGTGACCCTGAAGATGAGCTGACGTTTCCTATGGACTGTTTGAACCCTCCTGCTTCCAACCACTTGCAGCTTGTAGTTCCCCTGCTTGTGCTTGCTTGCATGCCTCCAGTGACAAGGAGCTCACCCTCTATCAAGGTAGACTGTGCCAGCTATGGATGGCTCAGATTGTTCAAATCCTCCCGCTCACTGGGCTGAAACCATCTTCCTGTATCCCTCACGCACACTGCCCCCTGGGTTTCCTGCTTCCCCACAACAGATGGGATCGTGTCCCTACCTTCTCTGGCAGGGGGGATTGTCCTTGCTCTGCTTGGCACTTGACCTTTGGGTCCCCTTATGAGGTCGGAACAGTCCAGCCTGCTGTGGGCTGGGACCCTCTCATCCCTCATTTCAGGCATGCTATCTCACTCAACACAACACTTACTTGTCTTAGCTTACTCAGACGGCCTCCTTCCTACTCACTGACATGTCCTTGCACAGATGGAGCCCCTCAGTCTTCGCCCCATAGCTCCTCGTGGGGTCCTTAGGCTAGAACGAGGAACTAGATTTCACACTTGTAGCTGCTTTGTTGAATTCTGTTACGGGGGGCCCATCACCCAGCCTCTGGGGATCATCCATCCTGTGGACCCTAACTTCACTGTCACTTAAGATTACCTTTGTCCCCAGGGTGCTTCCCCCATGGACCAGCCTACCACCCACTTCCGTGTCCAAGCACTCATTAAATCATTGTAGAATGCTGAGCCCAGGGGGAGAAGGCCTCTCTGGCTGGCTTGCTTGGGTTGATTAGTGAATTGTCTAGCTTGAATACGGGTTCCTTTCAGCTACTGGATCTTCCCAATATCTCAGGCTGGGAGTCTGTTAAGAAGGGAATGAATCTCAAATAACTTCTTTTTTTTTTTTTTAAAGATTTTATTTATTTACTTGTTATATATATAGAGAGAGCGAGCACAGGCAGACAGAGTGGTAGGCAGAGGGAGAAGCAGGCTCCCTGGCGAGCAAGGAGCCCAATGTGGGACTCGATCCCAGGATGCTGGGATCACAACCTGAGCTGAAGGCAGCTGCTCAACCAACTGAGCCACCCAGGCGTTCCTCAAATAACTTCTTAAAGCACATCTGGTGGTTCCCAGGACCCAGTGTTTTCCTGGTTTCTCTCCAGGCATTCTCCACCCGTCCATTTCCGTCTCTGTTCTAACATAGGATCAAGGTAGCACTTTCTACCCGCCTACGGCTGCATGGAGTCAGGGATGGGAGAGTAATAGAAGAAATGAGACAAGTCGGTCATAGCCCTGAAGTCGGTGCTGCGGAGACTGGAGGCAGTTCTGTCGATTTCAGAGCAGATACACTTCACTGCTTTGTTGATTTGGGGTTTCTCTCTCTCTCTCTTTCATGCCGGGTTTGCCAAACGTGGCTGGCAGGGCTGTGAAGCCGATGGCCTTGGTTTCCGGTTTCCACGCTCGGTAGCACTAACCCCGTCTGGACCGGGTGACCACATAATTTATCTTGCAATCTATCTGGTTTATTGGGGACTCTTGAGGGGAGATGGGATGCTGTTAATAATTGTGCCAAGACACCAGGGGTAGCCTGGGAGTCATGCCCAGCATTGCTCACCCACAGTCTCCAACCGAGGAGTGGGGAGCAGAGGGGGATCGTGTTTCACTCTGCGAAGGTGGAGAACAAGGGGCTGAGGGTTTGGCGAAGTGGCCAAACGCTTCGGGTTTGCTACCGCCTGGGCTGCAATGCGCCTGGAGCGGTTCCTGCACACGGACCAAGCTGTACACGCTCAGGGGAATCATTTCATGTGGCTCAAGCTTCTTCACACTCGGCTCATTGAGACCATCTCGGGACAGGCTTCTTGCTGCCGAGTGAGCTCTCCCCGTGGGAGGCACGGCTCTTTGAACTTGGATGCCTGTTTATTTTTGGACGGGAAACTAGAAACTTAGAATTCCCCAAAGCTACAGGCTCAGATCCTTCTTTGCAGGGATAACCTGTGGAGCTTCCAGAATGATAGACTCGGGAAATGTCCCCGAGGGGAGAACCCGACAGACCATTTCATCTCCTTGTCTCACGTTGCAGATGGGCAGACCTGGGTTCAAAGAGGAGGGAGGGATTTACTTAAGATCACTCTATGTTTTTGTCCCTGCACCATCTTCCAGAATACTACCCCGCCTGGTGTCCTGTAGGAAATGAAGCCCAACAATGCAAATAAAGATCCATTTTATTGTAGGCAGCCTCGCATCACTCACGATGTCCAGGAGTCCTGAGGCCGTGTGCAGAGCCACATGACAGCTTTTAGAAATCCCAAGTCCCTTGTCAAATGCAAGGCCAAGGGAAAGACCGTTCATTCTGGAAGCAGAGTGGGGACAAGACGTGTGGACGACATTGGCTGTCCAACAAAGCTGGAGAAGGTTCTCACAGCCCCTGGGATTAGGAGTGTGGCCTCTTGGGAGACCGTCTGTAAAGAGCCCCCATCTTATTTGACCGCAGTGCTAGCTGCTTTCTCCTGAGAGCATGGTCTTCCGGGGACTCTCCCTAGCTGGGACCCCCTGAGTAACACCTCGTTCCTCTCTGCCTTGAGGAAGCACCACGGCGTATAAAGGAGGATGGTTTAGCCTCAGCTAGGCTGGGTTGGAGACCTGGTCTTTCTATCTCAGCTAATGTGCTGTGCCTGAGACTCAGTCTCCTCCGCCTGAAAACCATCCTAAATTCCTTCTCGGTTTGCGGTGGGAATCCGTGGCGTGGTGTAGTCCGTGTCTTCTCTCTAGGCCTGACTCAGCCGCCGGCTTTTCAGTAAGGTGATTATGGCCATCACCTTAATAAGCAATCTCTAAACCCTGGCACCGATGGACGTTTTTTATGGTTGGCGGGGGGGATCCTGTGTGCTGTCGCCTGCTTCATGGCCTTCCCAGCACCGCCCCCTCACAAATTCCAACAATACGAGATGTCTCCAGACATCACCAAATGTCCCCCGGGGGAAGCCAGGCTCCCACCCCCACCCCCAGGTGGGCTCCTCTGCGTTTATTACCAGACGTGCCTAGCACGGTGCCTGACGTCCCGATGTTGTAGGAAGAGCACGGACTGTGAGCCGGGCTGTCGTGGGCTCCGATCCAGGCTGTACCGGTGACTGTCCTGTGGCCTCGGGCAAGCCCCCGAGTCACACCCAGGTTTGTTTTCTCCAGTGTAAATGGGCATCATATTGGCTCTACCCGGTTTGTAGTCCAATGAGATGATTTATGTGATTGTGTCTGGCCCGGGGAGGAAGCTCAGCGTGTGTCCAGTCCTTTTGCTTTTCTCTGTGCGGTACGCTCGGGCTCACCACGGATCGCATCTCACATGTCCCTCCAGGGTCGCCGGGGGGTGGAAATTTCAGGACGTCTCGATCTGAGGGGAAGTGACCTAGAATGGGGTCCAAAATGTTTCGAATCTTGGTTTCCGGTTCCAATTCTTGAACTGTCACCTCTGTTGGTCAGAAACACGCATGTTTTCTGTGTTTTTCGGTGTGTCGTTCACCGGCTCGGGTGCACTGGGGCATTCCTGGCTCCCGTCCCCCTGTGGCTGCCCGGGTAACTCTCCGCCGGGACTCTCACCTTTTAACAAACCGGTGTCCGGTCTGAATGTCACGTAACCCTCACCAGAATATGCTTTGCCCAATTTGGAGGACGAAAGAGGCCCTGAGAGGGAGAAGCGAATTTCTCAAGGCCACCCAGAGGGTCTGCAGCTTGCTTGGCTCTGAACCAGGCCCGCAGGCTCCTAGGAAGCCCTCGAGCTCTGGCGCCGCGGGAATCGGGGGTGGCTGTGACGGGGCAGCGGGGACAGCGGTGGTCTCAGAGCTGGTGGCGGTGAGAGCTTGGTGGGAGGGCCTGGGGGGGGGCACGGCCAAGGCGGGACATGTATTAGCGGGCTGGGGCTGCTGTTAACGAATACGGCACGTTGGGTGGTTTAAAACAGAAACGTATTTCTCACGACTCCCGGGGCTGGAAGTCTGAGGTTAAGGTGTCGGTGAGGTCAAGGTCGGCGTCTGCTGAGGGCTCTCTCCTTCGCTCGTGGATGGCCATCTTCTTGCCATGGCCACACGTGTTTGTGTCCACATCTCTTCTTACCAGGACACCGGTAGGACTGGACCAGGACACACCCCGCCAACCTCGTGTGAGCTTTGCCACCTCTGCAAAGCCCCTGTCTCCCTATGTGGTCATACGCGGAGCTACGTGAGGGTTTCAGCCTATGAATCGTGAGGGACAAAGTCCAGCCCCAATGGCAGGGAAGAGGGAGTCTGGGAAGACGCGGGAGGGAGCTGTGAGAGAGGTGTGGTGGGACACAGGCAGCTTGAGGTATGGGAAGCCCAGAGGAAGGCCATGTTTCCTGTTGGTGCCATTCCTTGGCTTGTAGACCCTTCACTCCAATCCCTTCCTTCACTGTCATGTGGCCTTCTTCCCTCTAACTGTGTCCTGTCTTCGCCTCTTCTTACAAGGACGCAAGTCGTAGAGGATTTAGAGCCTGCCCTGTTCCAGTCTGAGCTCATGTTCATGTGACTAATTATAACCGGCAATGGCCCTATTTCTAGGTCAGGTCCCGTTCTGAGGTTCTGGGAAAGATGGGACTCTGGGGGTGGGGGGGGGCACGGTTCCATCCCATCCAGGGTCCAAGGGGAGCAAGGTGGCTGCGGGACGTGTAAGCACAGGGTAGTGGAAGACAAAGCGAAAATCGACACCAGGCTGACCCAGGAGCTGGGATTTTCCACGGCACGACAAGGACAGATGCTGTGAGGAAGGTCTTGGGGCGGCGGCAGCCCTTTGTAATTCTTTTTGAGGGGTGGAAACTGGATGAGGTTCTGTCTGGTGTGTGATCTGCCTCTTGGAATGACGGGGATTCGAGAGCGATCTATGCCGAGCTTGTCTTGAGTGCTGACCTGCAGGCTGAGGGGGTCTGTGGAGGACTGGCTAGATGCGCTCGCAGCTCCCCATGGTGGAAACTATTCCCTCAAAGAAGGACGCTTCTGGCAACGCTGGTGTGCTGTCACACACCCCCCGAGAAGCCTGGGCCCCCCACCAACGGTAACAGAATGGAGCCTCTAGGGAGCATCAAGGAGGAGCTTCCAGGCCAAGCTCGGTGGCTCTGGATGAGCCGGTGCCCCTCTCCGGGCCTTCCTAATCTGGGGGAGGTTGGCCTGGATTCTCAGTTCTCCCTTGAGTCAGGTATTAAAAATATCTAATCGTTGTGACAGCGCCATTTCTCACATCAGCCTGCTTTACTTGTACAAAGCCTTTCTTATACATTTTACTTTATTTAATCCCCTCATGCTTGTAGGGTCAGGCAGACAGGAGAAATGCTCACATTTCCTGGAAAGAAAGCCTGAGTGATTGAGCAAGGGCCCAGCACTGAGCAGATCGAAGTACTTGAGATTAAACACTGGAATGACTTAGTCCAGTGTCCTAGGTCCCCAAATAGTTCCTTATTAAGGAACTCATCTGCTAGCTCTGTGTTGAGTGCCTGTGATTAGCTGAGCTCTGTGCTTGGCACTGGGGCCCCGGAAGTTAACAAACTGACAAAAAGAGGAGAAAACCAATAATAAACACACAGATGGCATGTCAGATGGGGAAAATAAGGCAGGATGAGAGGGTTAGGGACTGTCTCAGAGCTAGAAGGGGACTGTTATTATGTAGTGTGGACATGGGAACTCTCTCCACTAAGGGGATATTGGAATAGAAACCTAAAAGGATGTAAGGGTGTAAGCCATGTGGCTGTAGGAGGAGAAAGCATCTTGGGTGATGAGGGCAGCAAGTGCAAAGGCCCTGAGGTAGGGGCAAGCTTGATGTGTTCATGGGACACCAACAGGCTCACAATTAGTTTCTATACTTAAGACCTCCTACGTAAACAAGGTGTGTTGTCATGATCTTTTCCAAAAGCCATATATTTTGAACATATTAATATACCCACTATTATTTTAGAACTATACCATCCCAAGATGTGCATTGCCCTCTGGTGTTCTTCCTCCTTGAGACTTGGCCGTGGTCCACAACCTGGGAGGAGGTCACACCCTGAGGAAGGGCTCCCCAGCCAGTCTGAATAGAGAACAAAAGAAAGACCAAGCCAAAGGGGAATGAGGCTTCTGTAGTTGGCGTCATGAGCAGAATCACATGGGGGATAATCAAATGTCTGGTGTTAACAGTCATCCTGGCAGCTGTCTAGGGAGCTGACCGTGGGCCTGGATGAGAGATGGATGGACGGCCATGTAGGCTGGATAAGTTAACTTCCCAGTGGGCAGGGCTGGGAGGAGGGAATCTAGTCCCACTTGTGAGACCTCCTGGATCTATTATGGTCCTAACCATGGGCTCTTGAATAGGGGAAAAGCCTCCTTCCCCTCCTTGGGATAGAAGTCACTGAATTCTTAGACTTTATTCAGTACTATAGAGACGTGGGGTTGAGTAAGAAAATCCGAATGGTATCCATCAATTAATGTCAAGCTCTTCCTAAATGTCAAGCTCTGGGTTTAGAGCAATGAAGGACACAGAGAGTCATAAAACCTGGCTTCTGGGTGCCTGGGTGTCTTAGTGGGTTAAGCCTCTGCCTTCGGCTCAGGTCATGATCCCAGGGTCCTGGAATCGAGTCCTGCATCAGGCTCTCTGCTCAGCGGGGAGCCTGCTTCTTTCTATCTCTCTCTCTCTCTGCCTGCCTCTCTGCCTGCTTGTGATCTCTGTCAAATAAATAAATAAAATCTTTAAAAAAAAAAAAAAGGAAAAAAAAACCTGGCTTTTTCCTTTCTGGGACTTGCAGACTTGCTGGAGAGACAAGATTTATGTCACGGAAAGGTGAAGCAGAATGCTGGAGAAGGCATAAAGCAGTCTGAATTATCCTTCCTTTGTCAGATGTGTGCTTCTTAGCCTTGGCTGTATCAGGGAATCACCTGGGGACGGTTTCTAATGCAGCTGCACAGTGCTCTCACCCCCAGTGATGGGGAGAGAGGCACCTGCGTGTGTTCTAACCCTTGGGGTGAGCGGGTGCATGGAGGGCTCTGGTCATTTGAGGGGTGACAGCGCCTGTGGGTGAGACAGGCTTCAGGTATCGAGCCCAGCAGATAAGGGGGGAAGTTCAGAGGGGTTGTCTCTTACCCAAGGTCACACTCCAGGGTCAGTGTCAAAGTGGGAGGAGGACCCAGGCCTTCTATCTGTCTTCTTTCTGTTCTTCCAGACCTGCCTCTGGTTTCTGAAGCCTTCTGATCAGTTTTGGACCTCATAGCTCTATTCATCCTGGGTGAGCTCAGCGTTTGGCTCTCGGGTCCACGAGGGGCCTGCCGACTCTGCCTGCAAAAGGATGGCGTCCTCCCCGTGCTACCCCTTGGAGGACAGCAAAGGGACGTGGTGCTGGGCCAGAGGGACTGTGATCAGAGGATGGACTGGGAGCTAATGACAGTCGCAGCTGACACCACAGTGACATCCTTGGAACCCTGTTTTCAGTGGCAGGTGGACAAATGAACAAGTCATGACCAGATAGAGACCAGGGCGGTAAGGAGACACGGAGACATTGCCTTTGGCGATCTTTAGAAGGAAGCGAGGGGCTTCATCTCAGGGTTGAGAAGAGATAGCCGGAGGAGAGATCTCTGTTATTTGCCAGGGTGGAAGGAGTTCTCGTGTTTTGTGCAAGCCCTGGGGACAGACACCTTAGAGCCCTGTGTATGGATGGTTGCTCTGGGAGAGCCAGAAGTGCTCTCAGTACTGGCGACAGTGACAACAGCTAACATTCCCCAGGTGTTACCATGTGCCATGTCCACTTCACATTAATGGACTCATCTGGTTCTCCTTAGAACGCTTTCAGGTCAGTACTATGGCTACTCCCATTTTCTAGATGGGAACGTCAAGGCACAGAGAGTTGCTAACTTGCTCAAGGCTGTACAACACAGTGTGGCCTCAGAGTCTGAGCTCCTACAGCCCTTGACCAGGGTGCGAGCAGGAAGACCTTCAAGATTTCCCCCTCCCTGAGACTTGGAGGTTTTAGGGAGTTCCCTGCTGGGGCCATCCGCAAGTAATTTATTTCTTGTGGCCCTTGGGTCACGCTCCACCCCAAGTCGAGGACATGGGACCCTGCTGACTCATTCTTCCCCAGCTGTGCTGGCTGGGAACAGAGCCAGGTCACTCGGCCGGCCTGGTGACAAGTGCTGGCGGCTGTGGTCTGGCAGCAGGTCCACAGCTGGGACGAGGGGTCAGGGACTGACCTGTGGGGATGGCAGTGGGTCCACAGGAATCTGGGCTCTGGGCCGCTTCAGAGAGGGGCGGGCCTGGGGAGAGGAGAGAAATGCAATCGGAGTGCAATGAGACAGGTGCACGGAGTTGGAAGCCCGGTGTGGACGGTGCTCGGGGCCCGAGTTGAGCCTGGTTGATTCACGTCCACATGGGTGACCCCCCCAGGGCGGAACTGCCCACAAGCCTCCCCGGCGCTCTTCATCCATCAACGTCTATCAAACACCTCGGTGGTGCCCGGGAGGAAGAGGTGTCGGCCGGAAGGACGTCCCAGCCCAGTGCTCCTCGAAGGTGTCCTCGGGGGTGGTACCGCGCAGCAAGCGTGGGGGCACCTGCGGGCTGAAGGGGCCCGTGGGTGCCCCCTGGGAACTTGTGCCCTAAAAGCACGAGTCACTTGTCAGGCAACCCTGCTTCCCCAGAGGCAGGAACCGCAGCTCCCCAGACTGGCAAACCGACGTCCTGAGGACTCCCCCCCTGCAGACTGCTTCCTTCAGGTTTTCCTTGGGTCGTGTCGCCAGCCTTCTGCCACCTGCTGGGACGGTCCTCTGCCTGGGCCACCCTGCCCCGGTTCCTCAGGGCCCGACTCCTGTGGGCGCTCGGACTCCGGCTTAGTAAGTGCCTCCTTTTCCAAGACTCCTGCAGCATCCCGCTGCCTGAGACTGGCTCTGGGGAGCCTCTGTCCGGGCACTCGCCATGCAGCCCTGTGGTCCCTGGGTGGCCGGCCTGTGTCCCCTGAGGGCCGAGCTGTCTCTCTCGTTTCTGGGGTGCTGGCCCCTGCAGTGTGGGTTAGAGAGAACCACGACCTCTACTCTAGCTCCTCACAGCCCTACAGCTCATAATGTGCTTCACTCTTGCACTTGACTTTCCCAGGATAGTGTGCGCGCTACTGTTTCTATTTCACAATGTGAAAACTTGGCGTCACGGAGGAACGTGACTCGACCAGGGTCACGTGGCGCTGGGCCTGAGCCCAGGGGTGCAGAGCCAGCGAGTGCGAGGCCGGGCGGCTCTCAGCCAGGCGCAGGTGGGGGCTGAGGACGAGGAGAGAGCGGCCTGTGGAAATGACCGTCGGCCCAGTGCTTCACCATTTGCAGAAGCCAGTGTGGGAAGCCGGCCCTTCCGTGGTAGAGCCGGGGGGTGGGGGGCTTCCCCCGTCCCCGCACGCAGCACTGCTTAGCTTGATTTCAGGCAGATGCCTAACTTTGGGGCACTTTCCTCCAGCTCTCGAGCTTTGTATTCCAATCCCTGACACCCCTGGCCCCCCCATTCCCTGGATCCCACCCCACCCATCACCTCTCATTGTCCTGTGTTTGGTCAGCTTACTTCCTCTGCCGGGAACCTTTTTCCTCCACCTTTCTGTGCTGTCAGCCCGGTTTAGCGCCTCTTCCTGCACGCATCCTTCGGCCCCGCGCCCAGAGTACTTTGCAAACCCGTCCACGGCTACTTGACTATCCCGGGTCACGTGTTCCTGCTTGGCTCCTTCCACCAGGCTGTGATCCCCTGGAATTCAGAGCCAGGATGATATTTATCCCTTTGTACCCCCGGGGTACCCGTTATGTATCAGGTGCTCGGTTGGGGAATGAATGAATGAATGAATGAATGAATGAAGAGACTGGATTGACTTCATCTCAGCTTTTCCAAAAGGGTAGAAAGAAAACAACACATGAGTCTTAATCGCATGAGGCGGGGTGTCCATGTGATTGGCATAAGTGAACCACTCTGCCAGGTCCCCATGGCTTGGGACACCTGCCAGCTGCCCAGTGTTTCTGGTTTCTGGAGAGGAAGCCCAGCTCAGCTGTCCCCGGGGACGAGGTCACCTCCCCCATATGGTGCAGGTGTGGGACACAGCTGGAGCAGGAGGGACACGGGCCCTGTCTGTCCATTCGAGTGGCCGGCCTGTCCACGTGGCCTGGTTCCAAGTGTCATCTGTGTGACTGTGACCTCATTCTCCCTGTGATTTTCATTTTCCAGCCTCTCCAGCCACTATACGCGTGTCGTTGTGAGATGGGCGTTATCGTGGTCTCCATTTTACAGACGGGAAACTGTCCTGGTCAGGGGACTAAAGACAGGGACGCGGCCAGGTCACGTGTCTTCAAAAAGCCCAGTTACGTCTCTGAAGTCCGGCCTCTGCCAAAGCCCCAAAGATCTCGATCTTTTCCAACCAGCTCTGACCCAGATTTGCATCTTCCTTTTGAGAAGGTCTTTAAAAATACATTTAAAACCCTGGGTGCCGGGGTGGCTCAGTCGGTTGAGCCTCTGGCTCTAGGGTTTGGGGCCGGTGGTGATCTCAGGGTCCTGAGATGGAACCTGGAAGCAGGCTCTGCCCTCAACTCGGAGTCTGGGAGCGATTCTCTCTCTCCCTGCCCTTCTGCCCCTCCCCTCCAGCTTGCACTTGCTCTCTCTCAAAAACAAAAACAAAAACCAAAACCAAAAACCCCCAAACTCAAAAAGCTTCTTACCCGAGCTTGTTAATATCTTTCGGTGATTCTTTCCTGCCTGACCCATTTGGGACGATTGGAAGCCTCTGCCATGCGCTGCTGTGATGGTAGGAGGCTTTATCTGAATGGAGCTCCGGGCAGGAAAAAATTCCCAGGACGGGCTTCTCTTGATTTCCCCAGGACCCGCTGTCCTGCCTCTCCTAAGGGAGGTTTTGTGCAGGAAATTCCCTTCTGTTTTGGTCTTGGACACTTGGGTGAGAGAAGGGTTAGCTAGGATCCTGGCCCCAAAGAAAGCGGCCAGTCAATCCCTGTTACTCCTACTAATTGGGAAGGAATTCTAGGTGCTGTTAGTGCTTCCTGAGCTCTTCGGATTATAAAACTTGCTTGATCAGAACCTCTCAGTGAGGGACTTGACAAATCTCCATTTGAAAAGAGGAGTCCTCCTCCTGCTCTGTGTGTTGAGGAGTAAGGCCCCTAAGGAATGAAGGCTGAGTTAGAGACTCCCTTCATGGGAGTGGGAGGGGGGGCTTCAGCGATCCCCAGGGTTAATCTATACTCATGATCTGGTAAGATGGAAATGTAAAGGACCCAGTGAATGCAAGACAAAACCTTGAAAACCTCCAGCCTTTATCCACCTTTAATCTTAGTGCTTCTTATTATTTCCCAAGCACCTACTAGCCCTTGCTCTAAACCAGACAGTATGCTTTACAAATATTTGCTCAATTAATTTTGTCGAAGCTTGCAGAGGTCTAGTGAGGGTAAGCCACTGGCCCAAGGTCACACAGAAGCAGTGGGGCAAGGGCCTCAGACTTGGGCCGTCAGGCTCTGGAGTGTTTGATCTAAACCTCTAAGTTAGATGTGTTTTAAAAAATCTCTTTTCATTTGACCACAGGGCAGATTCTCTCTTCTTAACCTTTTAAATGGCCCAGCAGCCTTGTCTGTGTGATATCGGCTGCTCAAGGGTGGGTCCGATCGGTGAATTGTTACTGTCTGGGGAGCCGGATCTGACTTTCTCTTTTGATGGAGAAACATGCCTATTGTTAGGGCAATCCCAAATGCTGTGTGGAAGCTCTAAAGAGGAGATTCAGATCCCTTTGTTTCTCACCCAAATGTTGAATTAAACCTAAGAGCTCTGCTGATTCCTGACAGTTTGAGTCTCTCCGCATTTCAAATATTTCAGACCAGCTTGGGAGCAAACACATGATAGTCTTCTTCTCTCTCTTGCAGAGTTTATTTTTAAAGCATGCATCTGGCTGCTTTTTCGTTTCCCAGAAGGAGGAGGGAAATTGCTCCCCAGAAGGCGGGTGTTGGATCGAAACTTCTCCAGGAAGGCAGGAGGCAGCTCTATCAGGGTCTGGTGCCTTCGGGGACTTGTCCCTTAGCAGGTGTTGTCCCGTAAAGGGCTAGTCCCTTAATGGGGCTTGTCCCTTAGCCTCAGTCTCAGAGCTTGGAAGAGCCCTCTGACCCGTGGGGCTCCTTTCACATGGACACAAAGAAGTTGGTTGCTTGCATGTGTCCATCTTCCCTGAGGAGCAATTTACTTGCCCTCTGAATGTCCCCAGTCAAGTCACATAGAGAAAAGCCCTTTCTGGCCAGGAGAGCCCATTGTCACAATGCTACAAGCATTTCTGAACATTTGTTACACATCAGGCCACGGGCTAGGTGGGACTAAATGGAACCATGGAATAGATATTATAATCCTCATTTTTTAAAAATCAGAGACTGAGGCCAGGGGACCTACGGTCCTGGAGCTTGTGAGAGCAGAGTTGGTGGGGGATTGGGTTTGACATCAACGCCTCTGCTCGCTGTCCCCCTCGAAGTGGTGAGATTCATTCCTTCCCATCTTAGCATCCTGGGCCATCTTGGTGGGAGAAAAGGAATGGTAAATGCCCATGAACAAGGATGATTTATAGTCTGAGATCTTACGTTTTGGTTATAAGTATTGCTGCATGATTTTCCTGGAGGAAACTGAGTGCCACAAAGACATGTAAGGTGTGAAATTCAAATAGCATTGTGGGATTCCAGGTGCATGTTCACCAGTGGCCTTAGTCGAGGGAGATCATGGGACCTGAATCCAGTGACGGATGATATATGAGTAGCATCCCATGGTTGCTGGTTATTTTCCCCGAGAAGGTGATGCTGAAACTTTTGGGGGCTGCTGAAGGCAAAATAGCTCTGGCTTGAGATACGGTTCCCCTCAATACCTCTTCATCTCCAGGGCCACAGCATTCCCCTGGCTGTCATCCTTGAAATGAAGGACCCCTGAAGAGTCCTTTGTCTCCAGGCTTGTCTTCTAGGCACCGATGTGTACTCTGGCTGCAGGAGGAACTTACTGAAACATCCCTGCCTCACGCCATTCAGTGGTGTTCATGGCTTCAGTTTCGGTTCTAAGTCCCTAGCACAGAGCATGTGGTCCCTGGTGATCTGGCCCCCGGTAGTCCCAGAATACCTCACTCCTGCCTCAGTTCCCACCACAAGGGGACATTTCTTGTTTCTCAAAAATACCATATGTAATTTTAATGCTTCTGTATGTTTGCCCTTGCTCTTCTTTTGCCCAGGAATGCCCTGCTGGCAGCTTGCCCACCCGATGAGCTAGTCACGCTTAAAGATGACCAAGACCCTCTTCTTCTGCCTCCCTGGGCAGAGATCTTACTCCTCCACCCCATAGGAGACTTACTGCTCCATGTTGTAATGATTGATTCAGGCGTGTGCTCCCCTGTTATGCTGGGAGGGAGTCCCCACCATTCCTCATATGGCCTAGCCCAAGGTCCATGCTTAGGAGCTCTGTGGAGAAAGGAGTGAGTGAGTGAATGACTACAGGAAGAAAGGAACACAGGAATAAGCACGGCATTTGCAAGGGAAAGGCCAAGTAGGGATGGCACCAAAGGAGCTGGTGCCTTCACATAGCTTCTTATTTGAACCTTACATTAGACCCATTTTTCGGATAAAAACAACTAAGACTTACAGAGTTTAATTAATTGTTCAAAATTTCCAGCTAGGAAGTGAGAGATCTGGGGAGCAAATTCAGATTCAAGTGACTCAGAAGTCCAGCCTCATAACTGCCTTATCTTTGTTGACCTGCTTGGCTCAGCTCAATCCCATATTCCATGTCTGTGGCTGCATTGGGTCCCATCAGAGATGATGACAGTAGCCCTTCCAGGGAGGAGATAGAGGGCAGAGATTTCCTCTCTCTCTCTCTCTCAGGGGATCCGTAGTGCCTCTTCTCAGACTTGGGTCCCTTGAACCCATCTGGGACAAAGATGTCAGTAAAGTGGAGTGAAGGACGGATGGGAGAGGACGGGGTATGCAGGGGGCCATCTGCTCCTGGTACTTCACTGGTATGTCTTCGGCTCCCCCAGGACCCACATGACCTGGAGTGCTGGGGAGGTCTCCCCTCAAGAGAAGCACCCAGCTGATCAGAGAAAACTTTTTTGCCTGGGAGAAATGTATTTCCTCTTCCTGCTGTATGAAAATGCAAATCAGGTCCTCTTTTTGCAATGTCATTGGGCTTGATTTCATGATACCAATCCCCTTAAGAACAAAACAAATGAGCGCCAGGACATTTGAAGAGTGTGCAAGGATGATACAGAGAGCATCCGAATGGCATCTCTCCCGAGTCTCATCCTGTCTCCCAGGGCCTGGCGGCCACTGCTCCCTCTTCTCTCTAGGCACACGACCAGCCATTTCTCTGCCTCTCTTGCAGCTAGCCAGTGCCACAGGACAGCCTTCTAGCCAAAGGAATGCCAGTGATCCTGCCAGTCCTGGTCATCACAACAAAACCAAACAGATGGAACAGAAGTCCTATACGCTCCTTCCCTAAGCTGACAACCCCAAGGGCTCGGTGCTGAAAGTGAATTCCAGAATGGAAGGAGCCTGGGTTCCTGGATCATTCTGTGGAGGTTCAATGTCCACTCACCAAGGGCCTGAAGTCAGGGACTGTGTCCTGATCATCTCTGTAGGCCAGTGCTCCCACAATGCCCAGTGCAGTGGGCCACTTGATAAATGTGTGATGCGAAGGATTTTTGCATCTATATCATATTTGATGCTTATGCCTACGTAAGAGCAATACAACCTTGTTTTTTTACAGACCTAGTAACCAAGACTTAGAGAATGAAATGACTTGCATAGCTAATAAATGCTGGACGTGTTCTCCCGACCCCAGACGATAGCCTGCATGGCAAAGCTGGTGTGATCTTTAATCCACAACTAGCAACAAAGTAGTTCCCGGCTTTGATCCTGGGGTGTAGGTACGAATTGACCAAGAGGGAAGGGGCCCCAAGGACAGTGACTCCTACACCTTGGGTCTTTATAAAACTGCCAGGGATCTCAGAGTCGCCTGGAGATTTAGAAACCGTAGCTTTCTAGGTCCCATTTTTAGAGAGTCTCTTTTAGAAGGTCTAGAATGAGACTCTGGACTCTACATTTCTAAAAAGGCCTCTGGAGAATTCTGTATGTAGCCTGTCTGGTAACCAATTTGTAGAGGAAATAGGCATGCTCTTAGCGGTCAGACCCAACCCCAAATCCCAGCTCTCTCGTGTATCAGTGAGGGCACTTTAGCGAGCGTCCAAGATGACCACGCTGCACCACAGCTTCCGTGGCTGTAGGTTGGAGGTCACAACTCCTCCTAGTCACACCGTCCTCTCTGGATGGTCACAAGGATTGGATGACACAGTGCCTACTAAGCCCCTGGCTCTAGGAGGCATGTCCTCTCTGAGGGTGTCTGGGGCCCAGCCAGAGTACTTCTCCCGTGCGCATTCTCTCTAACTGACATCATGGGGCCTCCTGTTTCCTGAGCTTTCCAACCCGTTTTAATTTCCTTAAATCCTCAACTTGTCCTCCCACCCATGGGTGTCTTCCACAGCCTTAGCCTGCTGTGGTTCCTGTCCTTTAGGATTCAAAATAGCGTTTACCTTTTGGTGGATGTCCTTTTATAGACTGAGGAAATTTCTTTCTATTTCTAGTGTGCTAGGTGATTTTAAATGAATGGGTCTTGAATTTTGTCAAATTCTTTTTCTTCATCAATTGATATGATCAAGGGGTGTTTCTTCTTTCAAATGTTAACGTGATAGATTACATTTTTAAAAAAGATTTTATTTATTTATTTGAGAGAGAGAGAGAGCATGAGCTTGGGGAGAGGCAGATGGAGAGGGAGAAGCAGACTCCCCACTGAGCAGGGAGCTCCATGTGGGTCTCAATCCCAGGACCCTGGGATCATAACTGAGCTGAAGGCAGGTGCTTAACAAACTGAGCCATTATAATTCTTCATTATATTCTTTTTTCAGCTTGTGTTGGGCTTATTTTGCTCTTTTTTTTTTTTTTTTTTTTTTATGGTGGGTTTTTTGATCTTTGTCTTGAGATTTTTCTTTTTCTGTCATGCAAACATTTTAATGCTATAAGTTTTCCTCTAAGTACTGCTTTAGCTGCTTGGTACAGATTTTGATATGTTCCCTTTTATGTTCAGTTCAAAAGATCTTCTAATCTCCCTTGACACTTCCTCATTGACCATGGATTATTTGGAACATACTGCTCAATTTCCAATTAATTAGAGATTTTCCAATTATCTTTCAATTACTTATTTCTAATTAGTTTCATTAGGATCAGAGAATGTACCAGCAAAATTTTAGGTCTCTTAAATTTGTTAAGGTTCTTGTTTAATGACCCAGGGTAAATCATATCTTGGTAGGTGTCCCATGTACACTTGAAAGGAATGTGTATTCTGCTGTTGGGTGAAATGTTCTATAAATGTCATTTAGACCCACCTAGCTAATGTCTGGTTCAGTTTTTCAACATTCTTGCCGATTTTCTGTTTATTAGTTCTATCTATTATTACTGAGAGTTTTGGCATCTCCTAGTGTAATGTTTCTATAAATTCTGTCCAGGTTTCTTAGTTGTTCAGTGGGAGAGACAGAGCAGACTTTGCATACTCCTCATTGTTCAGAACTAGAGCCCATCTGCTTCTTTATCTCAACTGTATTTGTGCCTACTGCTGACTGACTGAGCACATGTCTCTCAGGAGAGCCATATCCTAGTAATGAAACGTCTCCTTTTACTTTCCGAATGCCTAACCATAAGTCAGAGTTTGAAGAGAACAAGTTAGGAGCCTACATCCAGAAAAGGGGTTCCTCCCACACATACGAAGAATCTACGTATTCACAAAAGAGTCCCCATCTTCAAGGGGGACTTTCCACTGCAAGGGTCAAGGGTCAGGAGAGGAACCCCAGAGGAGAGGACACCTGAATGAACTGCAAGACTGTTTCAGGATCACAAGGATGAAAAAGATGGAGGGACAGCCAGTCTCTACAAAGGCCTGGAGCCAGGGTGAGCTCTCTCTTGTGCAAAGCTCTGCAGGGTGCATTCTCCTATGATCATCTCATTGTGAGAGTAGTGTTTCATCCCTCCACTCAAGGATGAGAACACAGAGGCTTTGCGAAGGAACTTGTCTAGAAGCACCCTACAAAACAGTCACAGAACATTCTAGAACTCAGGTCTCTTCTCTCCTGCCCTTTTTTCCCCCAGGGTGGGGACACGGATGTTTATTTTTTCCAGCTTTATAGAATAGTTGACACGTCTATTTGTGTATATTTAAAGTGTACAACTTGATGCTGTGAAACATACATATATATCAAGAAATTATTGGCACTATCAAGATAACTAACATGGGGCACCTGGTTGGCTCTTTTGGTTAAGCATCCAACTCTTGATTTTGGCTCAGATGATGATCTCAGCATCCGGGGACTGAGCCCTACATTGGGCTCTGAGCTCAGTGTGGAGTCTGCGTGAGACTCTCACTCTTCCTCTGCCTCCCCCCTTCTTTCTCTCTTAAATAAATAAATCTTTAAAAAAAAAGAATATAATGACATGTCTATCACCTTATACAGTTGGCTCTGTTTTGTGTGTGGTGAGAATGGTTAGATCTAAAATTCCAAGTATGCAATACTGCATTGTCAACTCTAGTCCTCGTACTCTCTGCTAGACCCTCACAACTTACTCTTATAACTGCAAGTTTGGGCCCTTTGACCAATTTCTCTCTATTCCCCCCACCTCTACCCTCCAGCCCCTGGCAACAACCATTCTACTCTCAGTTTTTATGAAATCAGCTCTGTTTTTTAAGATTCCACATCTAAGTGATACCATACGGTATTTGCCTATCTCCGTCTGGCTTATCTCAGTTAATGACTCTGGGTTCATCCCTGCCGTTGGCAATGGCAGGATTTCCTTCTCTTTATGACCCAGTGGTACGCCGTCATTTGTGCGCACGCACCTACCGGTTTTCTTCATCCCTTCATCTGTTGATGGACACTTAGCTTATTTCCATGTTTTGGCTTTAGTGAATAATGCTGCAGTGAGTACGGGAGTGAGACACCTCACTGAGATCCTGATTTTGGTTCCTTTGGGTGTGTACCTGCAGTAACATAGCTGGATCGTATGTGGTTTTATTTTTAAATTTTTGAGAAACCTCCATGTTCTTTTTCGTAATGCCCGTCTGATCTTCTTTCCTCCAAATGCTCCCACCCATGGGGCTCTCCCAGATCAGAGGTTCCCCAGCATTTTTGCTTTTCTCTGTGTCCACGTGCAATGACTTGCAGGTGCCTGTGCCCCCGGGGAGGGGGGGCATATCAGAGTCACTAGAGGATTACTGAACAGCCTAGAACTTTGTAGTCTGAGATATCACCTTCTACCTTAAAGGGCATGCCTTCTCTCCCTGTGCCTGGAGAGGAAGCTCTGATTTTATTCAAAATCTTTTATTTTAGGAGAGTGAAATGCAGGCTGGGAGAGAGGAAGGGATTCGAACTGAGACCAGAGCTGGGGATCTGGATTCATATATGTGACTCTTTAATAAGAAATTGATCATGGCTAACATTTATGGAGCACCTACTTGATCCTGTGACGTTCTGATAATCCCTTTGCATGGACCAACTCACTTTTTTCACACCCTAGCGGAGAGATTCTACTCTCCCCCTCTTCTACTGAGCTCATGTTATAGATGAGGGAACTGAGGCAAAGAGGGGTTTGCTGACTTGCCCAAGCTCGTGCAACCAGTGCCTGGAAAAGCCTGGAAGCCAGTAGGTGCTCTGAGTGCCATGCCTTTGCTCGAAGTCATGCCCACCTCTCCTGTTTTGTTGCCTGTCCCCCTATTTCTCAGCATCAGGATCCTTCCACAACCAAACAAATGGCCTTTTATCTGCTTTGTTTTCCTTTTAGGGGCACCTTATCAGTAAGTGGGGCTGCCACCGCGTTCGTGACATTGACCAGGGACGCATCAGGGTCTGCACAGAGCAGGGCCTTAGGTGGCAAAGCCCCTGCCCGCGTCCGGCCCCCACTGAGGAAGGGCCCTGACTGGGCCTGGCCTCCCATCCTGCTGGCCTGGCGTCCTTCCAAAACCCACATCCTCTCAAGGTCTCGAGACCAGGAGCCCTTCCCAGCTCAGGCAGGACCTGGCTGAGAGGTGGCCCAAGGCAGGCATGACAATGTGTCTAAAATTACCCCAGCTGAAGGCTGTGTGCCCTCCACCCTTCCTGCATTCCTCTGGAGGCTGGACCAGCCCAGAGAGAGAGCTGGGTTTGGATGATTTACATTGAGAGTTGTCTCCCAGCCACAGGGCTTCCTTAGGCTAGAGGGCTGGAAAGGCTCCCTGGAAATGCAGCCCACTGGGGGCAGGCTTGTCATGGGGCTTAGTGCTCTGCCCCATGTGTCCTGAGTGGTGGAGGATTTGCTGGGGCTCTGTGTTCCCTCTCATTGGCTCCCATTTGCCTGGCTAACCCTTATTTGTGTCAGAGTGTCCCCCTAGATGGACCTTTCTCCAGGAAGCCCTCTTTGCATACCTCCTTCCTGCATCCGTCCTGGTTGCACGCCTTTCCCCATCCAGGGCACACTGCTCACCCTTCCTAGGGTTTTTCCGCTGTTCACACTCTGCCTGTCCACGAATCTGCCTCCTTGAGAAAAGGAGCTGATTTTTGTTGTGCCCTAAACCTCCAGCACAATGTCCAACATATAGAGATACTCAGTAATGTTTGTTGAATTTATTAATTAAAGCAAAGATGTCCTGGGTGAAGACTGAACAATGTGGGTTTCTCTAGGCTCTAGCTTCAGGATGTCCATAGGCATAAAGACGTGAGACGTCCCAGTACTCAGGTCCTGGATGAGGAAACAACCCTAAACCCAGGCTCCGGGTTTAGGAGTAGCAAACACTCGGTAGTTTCTGCTGACGTCTAAGCTGCTTTCCGAATGGGATGATTGGGGTACAGGTTTGGGATGTTATTGCTGGCAGGTCTTTAGTCCTACTTACCACTATTTTACAAAAAAAAAAAAAAAAAAAAAAAAAGGGAATAGAATCTCAGAGAGGCTGAGTACACAGCTAGGGTCACACAGGAGCTAGAAAATGGCAGGTTTGGGGCCGTCACGTTGTTCATAAGTTTTGTGTTGTTCTTCTCATCACAGGGTTTTTGTGCAGCTTGGAAGACACGCAGGTACTAGGATAATGGCAGGTCATTAGGAAGAGTGTAGAGGTAAGGGGAGTGGGGCTGTGGGAAGCCCGAGGGAGGAGGGCGCTGACAGCCCGAGTGTCTGCCCCGTGGAGCAGGGCGGGACCTTCCTTTCAGGAAGGCTGAAATGCAGGGCTTCTCAGGGGGGACCTGGGACTCTGGCCCCCTCGTGGGCAGCTGTGGGGATGTGGTGGTGGCAGCTAACGCTGCCTTCGCCGTCCTCTGAAATGAGCTCTCTGTGTCGCCAAGGAACTGTCCCCTTGGCCCATCGCATCTCTTCCCCGACAACAGTAAAAGCCACCGGCCCTCTTCACCCTCCTCACCATCAAACAAGCCGAGCTTCCTGAATGTCCGGGTTTCTGGAAATACAGAGGCTTTGCCAAGATGCCCAGAACAGCTCTCTCGCTCGGTCTTCCGTGTCTGGTGTCCTGCTCAGCCCCCCTCCCACCCCTGAGGACCGTGGCTGTCCTTCCATCCACCCGTTGGTCCTGGCCAAATGGGCAGGCCAGGGCAGGAGCCTTGTCCGGCCTGCTTCGGGGTCCCCCCTGAGCCACACAGGAGTGATGAATGTGCCTAGGATTAGCCGAGGGCTCCTGGCCCTGGTGGTGCCAGGATGGAGCGCATTCCTGAAAGGCCGGAGCTGACGGATGCCTGGCGGGGAGAGGGAGGCTCTGGAGAGAGGAGAGCCTCGAGTTTGGGAGGGGATTCCTAGCATTCCGCCGGATGGGGGCAGGAGCGCCCGGAGCCATGATGGACAGACAGCTGAGAGAACAGCCCCAAACCCGGTGGGGGTGGGGGCGGGCTGAGTGCCTTGATCTGGACCTCCTGGGCCTCCCCACACCAGCCCCCTGGAATGTTATCTGTCCTCTAATCAATCAAAGGCCTGGGAAGAATGAGGACGGGGCACCTGTGCTGCTGAGAGGTGGCGTTGGCTCTTTCTGGTTTGGGGGCGGTAAGGAAGATCTTGGCCTAACAAGGCCAGGAGGAAGGGCACCGGAGTTTCTTGAATCCCCCCACTTGCATTACAGGTGGCCCCCTGGAAGGGTGCTGAGTCTCGGAGCTTCTCGTGGCGTCCCCTCCCTCCTTCACCCCCTCTGTTTGGTGGCTGAGGGTTCTCCGGCCCCAGGGCAATACCAGGACTCTGGATTTTTTGGTTTTGGGATCAAATGTTCTTTCTCAGATGCCTGCCGTCCTGGGTGCCTCAGTTTCCCCAACTCTAGAAATGAGAAGGCTGGATCTGATGTTCTCTGTGGACCGTCCTGGTTCTGATGACCTCGGACCTCTAAGCGAATTCACCCAGACTACTCACAGGCAGAGGGGAGAGCACAGTGCTAGCTAGCTCACTCTCTTCCTCCAGCAAAGCCTGTGGAACATTCTGGAAGGAGGGAGCCCTTGAAATCTCTTTCATCCAAACCCTGCTCCTAAGGCTGCCTGGCCGGGGTGGGGAAAGTTAAGCTCAGGCGGATGCACAGTCCCCCGTGTGTCCCTCCAACCTCACCTCCTCAACCCGAAAACAGGGCGGGTAATAGCCGTGAGCTCTCCTGGTGGATTAAGGTGGGAGCAGGTTTTCTCAATGTGCCTTCTTTTC
>RCUC01143249.1:0-38161 GCA_003697995.1 Taxidea taxus jeffersonii | reverse complement strand
CCCAAATTGCATCTTTACTTCCAAGAGTTACAATAAATTCCAAGAATTTATTTCTATATTTTTTGGACAAATGCATTTCAATTCTCTTCAAAGTTTGTGAGTAATCTTTAAAACTTGTGAATTTCAGTAACTTTTAACAGACTCAAATCCTTGAAGAGCCAAACAAAATCCTGAAAATACAGAGACAGTTTGGTTGTGTATTTTGAAGTAGGTGCCAGGTAGGGGCCTGGTCTTTTCTCCCAGGTCACATGGCACAGGTGTGCCCTCCTGCTCTCATGTGCAGTTTCCCTCCTCCTGCTGCAAATGTGGAATCGTGTAGTCTGTCTGTTCATCAGTTCTCCTTTGTTTATGATGGGTGATCGACCATATTTTCCTTCTCCTTGGTGGCATGAGCTTAACACCTTATTAGCTTATGCACTCTCCTGGCATTACTATTTTGCCAGCTGTACACAAACCTGAAGGTAATGTTGAATGCACTTTCTTATCTATGGTGGAGTATGGATAAAGGAAACACTGTTTGGGGGTTTGGCTCAAGAGTTGGCCATCTGAGGAAGAGTACCCCCCTTGATCACCACCACCATGAATGCTAGAGAACGCTAGAGAGAATGCTAGAACCTGATCCAGGAAATTATGGTGTCTTTTAACTTCTTCCCTTCCTTCTTCCTTCCATCCCCTCCTTACTTCCAGCCTGGGATGACATAATCTGATCCGTTTAAAAAGTTGGCTAACTGGTGCTGTGAGGATGAGGTGGCATAGACCAAGGAGACCAGGAAGGAGGATGGCACCTTAATCTGGTCAGGAGGTGAGGAGAACTCCAAGAAGGGCAGTGACAATCAGGACACATTTTCAAAGTAGAATGATTGGGACCCAAGAAGCTTGGCTTTGGGCCTGCTGTGTTTGAGGCATGTGGTGGACACTGCCCAGCTCCCTACTTCAGGACTGAGGCCCTCACTCCCCCAGCAGAACTTGGTGTAGGTTGATAATAGCCCACAGCTGCATCCGTCTCTTCCCTTGGCTCAGAGGAGCTTCATTGCCCAAGGAGTCATGGAAACTTGGAAGAAGTGGTCACTAGAAGGATGGGAGTGAGAGTTTCTGCCAGATTTGGCAACAGTGACATCACCAGTGACTTCAGCGAGAAGAGGAGGAGGACAGGCCAGGAAATGTGGGAAACAAGGTATGAGAATACCTGCCAGGAAGCGGAGGATGATAAGTGAAGGAACCCAGGCTGGAGAAGCCACCTAGGAGGACTGGAGGGTGGGGGAAGGGGAGGAAAGGTGGCTGGAAAAGTGGAAGGTGTCCAGGTATGGCTGTCTTAAATGATAGACTCTGGAGTTAGAGCAGAAGCAGCCAAATTGTCTCCATTCATGTGCACATTCTCTTGGGTTCAGGGTACTGTTCTCTAGTGGGCACGGGACATTTTGTCCCCAGAGGATGGACCTGGCTGTTCACGTGGATGTTTTGACCATGGTCCTCCATGATTATGAATGCAGCTGTAACAGATTTTCTGAAGGTAGTTCCATTAAACTAGTTGAATGCCTTCATCAGTTTCCTATCCTGGCTAGTAAAATTGTTTCTAATTTTTTTTACTTTAAAAAAATTTTTAATAAAATTATTTTCAAAGAATTTAATCCTATTTTGTGTGAATTATATAGGAAGGATTTAATACAGCTATCAAATTGTACCCATGATAACTTCTGACATGAATTTTCTGAGTGACCACTGTTTCTAACGAAACCAATTTTCCTGGGCAAATATTTGAAGATCTAAATTTTAACAAGACAATTTGATCTTTATATATATATAAAATCTCCAACAAATTTTACAATGTGAACTTTTAACTATTATCAGTTCTCTTTGGAAGAGATTATTCCTTCTAATACAATTCATTAGGACCAGGATAAAAGGTTGATAGTTTATATTTATTTCTTCACTAATTTATTACAAAATTATGCATAGGCCTGTGGGATGTTGCTGGTTTTCTGCCTTGTCCAGGGTTGGATGATCGAATTGTAAGTCCCTGGATTTCTCTGTAGGCTGTGTGTAAATCGCCTCCTTTGGGGAGCAGGATGGGGAAGTCAGGGTGCCCGAGGGCCTGCACATGCGCACAAGCTGTGGGACCACCTGCCTCAGGTCCACAAAGTGCTCCCGCATTGAGTGCTCCCTCTTCGCAGTCTCTGTGCTGACCCTTCACAGACACCTGTCTCTTCTGCTTTTGGACTCTTATCGCATTTTACAGAAGTGCAGACTGCAGCATAGTGAAGTCAAGAGGCATGACTGCAATTGGATCTGAGGTTGGTCCAAATGCAAAGTCCATACTTTAAACCCCTGGGTTACAGTGTATCTCACTGTATCGGCACGCTCAGAGGACACCCACTCACTTCCTGGTGCTGTCTGAGCAGGGGGTTGGGAGTGGGATGTGGTCAGGAAATATCTGGTCCAGACTTCGCTGTTGTTACACACACACACGCACGCACGCTCCAGATGTGGGAACAAAAGCGCAGCAGAGAGAAGGGATAGGCCTAAGGTCAAACAGTTACTGGGTGGCTGGCTGGCTGCAATGCAGATTTCTAACCCCCGTGCCAGTCTCTGGGGGTGGATGCAGCTTGGCTTTCCTCAGTGGTCTGCATGAGTGCCTGAATGTTGTGGCCAGTGTGATGAGGGGGAGGCAGGCAGTGTGAATAGCTTGAGACTGGGGATTCCTGGATCCTAATTTCCTTTATGTCAGGGAAGCTGGAAAAATATGCCCCAGTGATGGGGACTCTTAAACCTTTGGCTCATCTTTAGTGATGATGTCTGTCTGTTACATGGCCCTCCCAGGTCCTTGGGGCTCTTGGCATGGTCTGGTTTCCTCATTAGAAGGAACTGTGTGGGACCTCCAGACTGTGTCCCCTGTCTGAGGGAGGCTGAGCAGGGAGCAGGGGAGAAGGCTGCCATTTCAGTCTGAGGGCCCAAAGATGTACATGAGTTGTATATCCCATCTTCATTGTCAATAATGCACTCAGACTTCTGGTCTTGAAACAATCACGGAGAAGAAGGCTTTTTCTTTATGCCATTGAAACAGATTTACTTTTTCTGATTATACAATGAATGAATGCTGGTTCATTGTGTTGCAGTTTTCCTACTTCATGAGGACTATCAGAGTTAGAGTCATAATACTATATGAACAAGAAAAGTCTTGTTTTTTTCCCCTCTATCTCGAAAGCCCACATTCACACAAAGAAAAGAAGTGTGGGGCTCAGAGCATGAGCAGATTGCACACTTGACCTAATTAGACGGAGAGGAAGCTGACCAGCTGCTAACAGGCTGGGGTGGCTTTCTCTATGTGGAATTCTGGGGGACCTGTGCTGGCAGCCCTGACCCTCAGTGCCACAATCCCCCACTACCCCAGAGCTATGACAACTGGTCACATTACATATGCAAGGGAAGTTTTCAAAAAACTCCGTATCTCAGATAGTCTCCACTAATGCGAGGAGAGCAAGCCTGTTAGGAGAGGGGTGATGTAGCTGGAAGGTTACTAAGAAAACTTGGGGGGTCAGTCAGTCAGAGGGCCCTTGCTTTTGCTGCTCTTCTCTGTCCCTCAGGAGTCTGGCTAGGGGCCCACACTGATGCTAAGTTAAGCACAAAGTGATGAGTTTTCTCTCTAAAGCTGGAGATATTCCTTCTGTTTCCAACATTTCCCCCCCAGATGAGGCCCCACATCCAGGGACCCTGTTCTGACAGAATATTTTTAGCTGGCCAGGCAAAGGCAACCCCAGGCCCTCTTTGCTGGTCTGTCTGCCTTCTTTGTTATCCCTTCTGGGAACAACGTGGACCTTTCCTTCGCATCTCAGGTGGCCAGCTGCCTCAGGAATGTGCCTGCCGACCGCCCGCCTTCCGGCAGCCTGGGCCACCCTGGAGACCTCAGCCTCCATTAGCAGCAGAGACGTGGAGAAAGTCCAACATCCCTGACCTGCCAGCGAATCTTCCTTTGTCTGACTCCATTAGCAAATGACCTCCTAGACTTTGTGAGAAGAAGATTCCAAAACCCACCCGCGATCCGAACAGCTTTCAGCAGGAACAGTTGGTCTGCATTCCTCTTGCAGATAGCTCTGGGTGGAGAAAGAAGAAATTGCCATTGCATCTCCCAGAAGCATTTTGTAAAAGGACTATTTATTCTAGGTACAGTCTATTTTGCCCGACACCTCTCAGACAGTCAATAATTCCAGTTTGTTTATGATTATCCTCGCATCCTCCCCCTCCATCTGCCTCCCAAGTCTGCGCCGCTTGCGGCACCCGCCCCCCAGAACATGGGAGCATCTGTCTCCCTAATGACCGGCCACGGCAATCTCAACTGTTCAATATGGCTAGATGAAGAAAACATTTAATTTCTACTATATGGGGCACTCCAAAGCCAGATTTGACAACTGTTCCATTGAACACTAGTATTTCACCATTTCCTTTGATAACAAAAAGAAACAGTTCTTACTCCCAGAGGAATAGATTTACAAGACGGAAGGTTGATAACCAGGCCACTAGAATGACAAATGGTTCTAAAATACACTGTGTATTGACATTGATGAACATGCATTGCCTTCTGAAAGATGGAATTCTTCCAGAGAGTGTCTTGTTCTCAGCCTGAAGGGCTTATGGACGTCTTAGTGAGAAGCAAGGCCTGAGTCCTGTTCTTGGGGCCTTTTTGGACTAGAGGAGAGAACTCTTGGGTGAGGGCCTCTGGGTCAGGCATGAATGGTAGGTAAGAGCACCAAGGGAAGGTGATCCCTGAAGGCTGGGATGAGGTGGGGGGAGTTTGGTCAGAGAATCTTCATGTAGTGGTGAAGGATGGGAAGGGCCTTGGTAAAGGGGGAGTTGGAGGGGCAGGGACAGTGAAGATATCCAGATCGTTTCCTACTGTGAAAGTGAAGGGCGGTCAGCTGGGGACCTGGGTAGAGGAGGGGGAACCTCTGTGGGTAGGGAGAGGACTGTGGATGAGTCTCAGAACTGTGGTCTTCTGCCCTTGGCTGAGATGGCTAAGTCACGATCATGTATGCACGCAGAGGGAAGATATGCCTCCTGCTTCAGCTCTATGGCCAAGGAGGGTGGGATCCCAGAGACAAACAAGACTGCCATTATTGAGTCATGCTTTTGTGCATCTCACCACATTCAGGGGGTGTTTTAGCAGAAGACTCACAAAAACCAATTGGGATTATAGGAGCCTGGGACAGGGAGGTAGCCAGGCTCCTCAGAGTCCTCTGGGGGTAGGGTTCTTGCTCCCGTTCTAGAGACTTGTTTTCCTTCATGCTTCTCTCTTCACATGAACCAGTGACTGGTCCTGTAATCCAGAGAGACATAGCCACCCTGCCTGCCTGTGACACTCCTGCTCATGCTGACCCCTGCCTGTCCTTCTGGGGTCCATGTTGGAGGCCTGGGCTGTGATGGGAGGAAGGGAAGGCTAGAGTCAGGAAATCTCCATTTCACTGGGCGGACATCCTCAGAGACTAAAGCAGTGAGAAATGGGCCCAGGGAGTGGGCAGTGATTCTCCAAAAAGCACTTTCCACGAACATTTTGCTTTAATTCCCCACTGCTTAGGGCTTTTCTGAATAATTAATTGGTGGAGCAAACATCTGCCCTGAATTTTTTTAGGTAATTAGTAGGTCAGACACCTACCAGAAAAGAGGATTTTTTGGGCTCCCTCTGGGTCCTGTGTCTTCACAGTACTGTCCCCTCCTGGCATCGCTTTGTGAAAATGCCGCCTGGCTTCAGCTTGCTTCTTGGGTCACAATAGGATTCTGTCTCCACCACACCTCCCAGTAATCTTGGTCAGCTCACCCTATGGTGGAGAGAATCCCTATATATCTGGATTGGGAACTCCCAGGGAGAATAGGATTGTGTGACCTATTTTCCTCCATAGCACATTTTTAACTTATGAAGAAGGTAGTGGGTTACATAGCCTTTGTTAAGAGATTTTCACCATTCTCCTGAGCTATTATAATACCAGCCTTAAATATTTCTATCCTAAACTACATTCAACTCATTTCTAAGGCTCAGGGTGATAAGTGATTTAGTGATGCTTTCATTTTTGATACTTCTACTTTGCAACCAAGTGGAGAAGGGTGGCAGGGACTGTGGGAGGGAAGCACTGGACTGTCATATACGCCCTGCAAGCCTGACTCCCAGTTATGTCCCTTCATCGGTTAAATAGGCCAATGATTGGGGCGCCTGGGTGGGTCAGTGGGTTAAAGCCTCTTCCTTCGGCTCAGGTCATGATCTCAGGGTCCTGGGATCGAGCCCCGCATCGGGCTCTCTGCTCAGCGGGGAGCCTGCTTCCTCCTCTCTCTGCCTGCCTCTCTGCCTACTTGTGATCTCTGTCTGTCAAATAAATAAATAAAATGTTTAAAAAAAATAAATAGGCCAATGATTTCTGCTTTATCCCATCCACATGAGATAGAGGGTGGGAGTTTGGAAAGGGCAAGATGTGAACATGTTATTAGGTATTAGGATCATGTGGCTGGACCTCTGCCCTTCAATTTCAGCCTGTGGCTATTTTTTCACTTAAGAGCTGGATGCTTAAGCAGGTTGTGCACTGCTCAAAGGTGTGTAGCTGAGAGAGAAAATGGGGGCAGAAATCTGGTCTGCACTGTGATATCAACCTGTGTGCCCCTGGGGCTGTGTCTGCCCTCGGCGGGGGGGCACATTTTCTGATTCATACAAAAGGATAGGCTGGAGGCAGCCCTGGCTAGGAACCCTTAGGCTGGTCTCAGAGCAGGGCCTGGTCACTCAGAAGTCTTCACCTGGTGATTCCCCCCCAGGAAAGAGTACCCATGCCTAAACCCATGCATTCTGGTTCTTGTTTGCCCACTGGGGCAAACATTCTGCCTGTCCTCTGGTTCCCAGTTTAAGTCCTCTGAAGTTCATCCTCAGTGCATTCTTGAAGGCCCTGGAGCCAAGCCAATGGCCCCTGCCAGGGAGTGCTGAGTGATCAGCATGAGTCCTCTGACCCATTATCTACCCACAACCAAACTTCTCCCCCAGAGGTTCCTCTACCTCTGACCCCTATCTCCTCCTGTCCCAAGGCCTAGTCCTGGCACTTTGAGAGGACTGTGCATCTCCCTCAGTCTTATGTCTGCTTTTGACCATGGGCTCCAAATTTGCTTCTCCAGTTGTATTACAAGGGCAGCACTTGAAAATCTCTTACCTGTAGTCTCAACTCTCTCCCCTGCCTCTGTCTGTTCTGCACATGGCTGAGCCGGCAGGGCCTGGTGTTGTTGTCCCCACCTTTGGAAGGCCTGACTGGGCTGTGATGTCGGGTTTGTTTGCATTTAAGGAGAAACACTTAGCTAACTCTGCTGTCTTTGGCCCAGAGCAAAGGGCCTTTCCATCTGGTCCATCTGCCCAACAACCTGAGCAACTCATAGGGAAGGCAGGCAGATCCCCAGTTAGCAATGTAGAAACTTCCTTTTGTCTTGTATGCATAAATTTCCCCCAGAGACTCCACAGGGGCAGGGAGTCATTGGTTGAAGGCAGGGTTTAGGGGCTCAAAACAGACAAACAGACTGGCTCAGCCTTTTAACTGCCCTTGGGGCTTTCCACTCATTACTCACCAAAGTAACCTAAGTCATCCTCCGGCTTCAGCCCAACACCAGCCTCACTCCCAAATTACCCCAGGACCCAGGCAAGGTCTGAGGCCAGGAAGAAGATGGCGGGGCTGGGGTGGGGCAAACACACAGTCAAGGACATAAGGAAGTTTGCCAGCAGCTCTTTAGGTGCTAATAAAAACAAAAAGAAAATTAACCTAGATTCATTCTCTAATCACTAGATCTTATTAGAGCCTGGTTACATAATCTATCTTGGTTTACATTCTCTCTTTAACTGTTTTTTTAATTGGTGGCAATAGAGCTAAAGAGCCTTATGTTGGACTCATACATATGCTGGGGTGGGCAGATTGAGGCAATTTATTGTAAGCATAATTCTGGGAGAACCAGAGGTCTCTGTACAAACAAGAGGTCGTTACTAAGAGTGGTTGCTTTGTGTTGTGGGAATTGCGATTAGGAGGGATCGGCAATGCAAGAAAGGACCACTAAATTAGCAAGTGCCACTGCTTGGATAGAATCACTGGGTTTGGATTCTCTGGGCTGGTCCTTGAGCTTGCATGGGCCTGCCAAAGCTAGCTAGAGAAAGTTGGGGAGGGGAAATCTTATGTTTATATAGAATGATGGGGATGGCAGATTCAGTGCACTGGACTACCCCTGTGCCTCAGTCTTATAGTCTTGCTTTCTCTGCTCCCACTGCAACAGATGGCAGGAGGCCCCAGTACCCAGGGGACACCTGTGGGAGAAGGCCCACCTTAGGCATGATGAATAATAGGGAGAACAAGACATGGCTCAGGTAGGCCTCTTCCCATGTACATTACAGTCAAAGAGAAGCTTCCCTTCTCATAGCACCCCTGGTGGCCAGGAGGACTTATTGGAGCACTTCCTCCAGCTGTCAGCAGGGGACAGGGACTTTGTGTGTGGTCTGTATTTTCATACCTGGATTAGGCAACATGACATTGTTATCTTCAATGGCTAATTTGGTCATTGCATCACCCAAGTGTCTATTCAGTTTCCCTCATTTTTTCTTGGTGCAAACCGAACAGAGCTCTTTGCATACTCCCAATGTCTTTTTGCAATCCCAGTCTTCCTTCTCTGCTGTTTTGTGTTCATGTAGCTTAGAATTGGTGTTTCATTTGACCAGTGCTCACAGTTTGTCTGGATTTTTGGGCCAGAAATTATTTTTCTTTTTGCCTGGGGGGAAAGAAAGTAGCTATATTTAGAAAGCAATTTCCTGAGATTTGGGAGCCAAATTGATTTTATGATTCAGAAACTAAATGAAAAAAAAAATTTTTTTTTTTTTTTGCTTTGTAAGTTTCTAATTTTCCTTTAGAGGAAATATATGAATAATTGTGTGCATATATGGGTCTGGAAGAAGGACAGAGCCATGTAGGTTCATGAACTTTCATTTCTTATCTCCAATGGCCTATAAATGAGAGAGATGAGAATCACACATGCGCCTAAGGCCTGCTTGCTAACTGTCGCACTCTCTTCAGGAGGATGTACATGTTGTATGCTTCTGAATTTCTGATTTGTAGATCTCAAACCCTTTGAAACAAGGAGTGGTAAAGACAAGTAGTCTAAAGCATCATTGCCAGTGTTTCAAGGATAATGGGGTTGTCTCAACTGAGTGGAGTCCTTACTATTAATTTTCTTTGCTTTATTTTTTGAGGCGTCAAAAACACTTGCTTTGCTTAATATATTAGCATTCATTTCTAGGCTTTGGAAACTAATCCGACTTTGAAAGGAGAGTTTAAAATTTGAAATATGAGGTCTGTATAGCGGTGCCTTGGATTCATTAACCGTCCCTTCAATATTAATTGCGGGTATATCCATCATGGGGAACTTGTTTGTCATTAACGTGAGGGGGGATGCAAAAGCAGAGACTCCTGGAACCCCTCCAGGGATAATGTTGTCACTCAAAACTTTGTTCTGGAATCGATCTGACCTCAGAAATGGGCTGTAACTATTGACGAAATGACAGCTGGTAGTTTTAACAAAGCTGACTAGTGGCAGTTTTAGCAAATGGAATGGGAGTCGGTTTGTGGAGGAATGTGCCGGGCAGCTTGGGCCCTGAGCAGAGTTTTTGTGGATGAGGCTGATGAGCCTGAGGGGTCAAAGGGCAGGGCACCTTGAAATTGATGTATAATTCTACATTTCAACCCAGGAGGCGGCTTATTAGCAATGCAGCCCAGCTGCCCCAAGCTGGGCCTGTTCAGGGAAGATGGAGTTTCTATTTGTTCTGGTTTCTGCTGAAAGGAGCATTACTCTGTATATATACTATATGTGGATCTAAAAATTGTAACCAGGGACGCCTGGCTGGCTCAGTAGGAAGAACACACAACTCTTGATCTCAGGATTGTGAGTTCAAGCCCCATGTTAGTGTAAAGATTACTAAAAAATAAATAAGAACTTAAAAATTGTAACCATTTGTCCTATTCTACCAAGAGCCTCCATAGGTTTGTCTTCTCATGCCTTTGTCAACTTGGATATTATTGATTCCCTTTTGGGGCTGGTAACTTTTTTGTTCTTATTCAGCAATGTTGCCTGTTAAATTCTAATCTGAGTCTAAAGCGTTTTCCAATAAAGACAAAGCTTGAGGATCATCTAGTTGGATGGGAAACTAGATCCGTAGAGGGCCCTTGGGGGTAAATCCATGGGAAGGGCTTATCCTGCCCTGAGGAGCCAATATCCTTGCTCTGCAAACCTTTCTGGTTATGGCAGAATGGGCCAAAAGGGAGTGTCTCTTTTTAAAACTGAGGTTTATTTTTTTACCTAAACCACCTTGGTTTTTTAAAGAATGCCATTTTCCTGGTATAGACAGAGGAAGAAGGTAGATCAGAACTGAGTCCTCATGCCTGAGAGTAAAGAGGCCTGACCCCACAGAGGGTAGACTTTTCCTGCCTCCAACCCCAGACTGTCCCTTTACCAGGCCAGAGAATTTTCTATGGCAATGCAGTCCAGGTACAGGACTATCTGGTTCACTTTACTCTTCAATAAATTCAATTTAACAAACACTTATTGAGTGCCAGCTCTGTAAAATTACCATGGAAACCCAAGTGGAATCTTTAAAATCCTCTGGGGGGAATTGTTCAGTTCCTACACCCATCCATTCTCCAGTGAGCAGGAAGGGTGCATCTTGGTCCAATCGTTTGCCTGGTTGTATGCTTGCGTTCAGCCTGAATAGCAGAAAGGGGAGACAGATGGAAGAAAATGTGTAAAGCCAATAATATGGCTTTTTGCCCCCCGTGGTATAATGTTAGGCTCCCAGAGAAGGGGGTGAGGAGCCAGCGCTTTGACTTCTGTAGGAGCAAAGAGCTGAGTTCACTTGCAGCTTCCTCTGCTCCATAGTGTCACCGCCCACATGCTCTGCATCAGGGCAGGACCTACAAAGGGGTGTCTGTCTTGGTGCCTGGTGACAGCCTCATGTGTGGGCCCTGCAGCACAGTGGGGGTCATAGGCATCAGGAGATCAAAGCCTCAATTATGTGAGGTACTTGTCACATAGAGAGAGCAGGGCTTGTCTCTGACACAGGGATAGAAACCACAGAAGCAAGGTCCTGACAGGGCTCTTTGAGAAACCAGAAGATATCACGCCATGTATTCTTAAGAAAACAGTAGTTCCAGCCGTGCTTAGGAAAGTTCCAATTTAGAAAAGGGCAAGATGCTGTTTGACATTTAAGATCATTGTAGTGATTATGGATCTTTGCATTGTAAGTGATTAAAAAAAAGAAGGAAAGAAAGAAAGGGAAAGGAAAGGAAAAGAAAGAAAAGAAAAAAAAAGGAAAAGAAAAGAAGAGAAAACAACAGAACTGGCTTCAACCATGAGGAAAATCTGCTGGTTCAGTTAATAAGAAAAGTGCAGATATAATTTCAGATAAGGATTGATCCAGGAACTTGATAATATCCCAAGGACACAGCTTTTTCCATTTCTCTGCACTTCCCTTTGGGTGGCTTCCTAGATGGGCCCAAGCCGGCTTCCGGCAGGTCCCAGGACTTCCTCATCCACGTGGAGCAGAAAGTAGGAACATCTTTGCCTCAGCTTTTCCGGCCATTCCTGAGATTCATCCTGATTGGATTGGTTTGGCTCATGTGGCCACTTCTGAACCAATCGTTGGTGGACAGAGGGCGCTCACAAGCCCCACCCTTAGGGTTCACAACCAGCTTTTAGTAGAGCCAAAGGGAAATGAAGAACTTTTGAAGGGAGGTAAGTTCAGGAAGGCAAACAATAAATGTTTGCTACAATTTCACAAAGGACATTACTTAAATTGACCCCTACCTTTGCCTGCTAGTATCTGTTTATAGATAATTATAAATAACTTTGATTTACAAATGTCAACAGCTACCATTTGTTTGGGAATTTACTATCTAAAAGAATTTAATTTATATGAATTGCGTCATTTAATCCTCGTACAAAGCCCTCAGACTATGTGCATTATTATCAATCCTTACAGGTGGGGAAATGAAGTGAAGGGACTTTCCCAACATCGCAAAGGCAGTAAATTGTAGAGACAGCATTCGAACTCAGGTCTGAGACTCTGAAGTCCAATGCATTTAAAGGCAAGAGGCCAGAAGCATTATGTCATAAACATCACAAGGTAAAGATTTCCTATTAACAGAGGGTTCGAGTCTTTTCCTGGACCCTATTCCCTTCCTAGGGAAGTGTTCTCCAGATTGCTGCCTTCTGGGACTGTTCTTGGCACTCACCTGCCCTGAGTCTTGGGTCTCTGCCTTGTCCTGAGCCTGAGCTGCCTCACTTGTGAAAATGAGAGCTTGTACTCTGGTGTCTCAGCTGTTCCTAACTCAGACACCCAGGACTTTCTGAGTCTGACCTATACTGGATTTTTTTTCGTTTTTTTTGTTTTTGTTTTGGGTGGCAGGAAGGAGTCCTGCCCCCTCACCCCCAGCCTGCTGCCCCCCATTCTGGTATAATTCTTCTTAGGAGAGAAGATTCCTTTCATAGGTTCTTGTTTTTTCTCCAAATAAAAGGAATATTCAAATATTTTCTTAGCTAATCTCCTAGAATCTAAAAGCAGCAAACAAATCCTATGCATGTGATGTATCACGTTTTAGCCTGTGAACTTTGATGTCCGCTGGGCACACGCCTGTGGCCAGTTAGGCAGTTCTCTGCCTGGACACCCCCGTTCCCCACTCCAGTGTGCACTTCTTTCCTCCAGGGAGACTGCAGAGCCCACACGGACTTCAAATTCACAGGGTTCCCATGGAAAAGCCATGAGTCCCCAGAGGAGGAAACAATTTAATTTCTAGTGGCTCCCTGAGGTTTTCATTGGGTTTTTGCCTTCATAATGTCCTTCCCACATCTCTGTCTGTCATGCCTCTGAGAGCCCAGGGACTCTCATCGTCTAGGTATAACATGTGCCCACATAGCTGGGTCTACTGCTCCTCTATGTGTACGACTTTGCTATCAAAGTGCCCAATAGCAGTTATAGCTGTGATTTCTACGATCCATCACTGTACAGGTACCTTTGTCACCTTCAAAACAGCTTTTGTTTCTTCAGTATCTTATGACCCTTTCTTTTTTGGGATATTGACTTTTCATCTCTTGGGGTGGGGATGGTTGCACTCAGCCAGTGTTGGTGAGCCATCAGGCTTTGGGGAGCTGAGGTTTGGGAGCATAAGATGGTGCTCCTCATGGGGGCTGAGTGTGTGCCATCGCCATGTCTGTGTGCTCATTCCACCCCACCGGGTGGCCCTGCTTGTTCCTTGGCAGCATGTGGGCCAAGCACCAAGATGAGTGGCTGTATTTGTGTTCAAATTAATGAGCTGCTTTCTCACCCCGTGGTCCTACCTGAGGTCAGAGGGTGCAGGTGTGCACAGCACTGTGGTAGTGACCCCCATGTGAGAAGGTTATGTGGGCAAAATGCCATGTTCACCCTTCCCTTCTGCAGGGTCCAGAGGCAGCGGTTCATGGAATGTTGTCTGTCCTAATACATGCTGGTGGTCCTAGAGAGGGGTTGCTTCTAAGGGATAGAGAGTTTTGGAATCTTCCAAAAATGTCAGAAGCCAACTCTGAGTTGTGAAGCGTGGTGCTGAATGTCTTCTTAAAAACAGACACTTCTCCTAAGCCACATCTCACATCTGCTTTCAGTCACAAGGGCTCAGAGAGAGGTCGCACGGACTCATTGTGCCCTTCCAGGTTAGCTTTTTAAAGAATGACCCATAGAAAGAAGAATAGTGGAGGCCACTCAACAGAGCAGGGAGTATGGATACCAGAGTGGCTTTCTGATAGACTGAGCACCTCCCTCTGGGGAGGTAGGGCTCTGTGTCTCTCTGGGCTTTCTGGCTCTTACAGCCTATGACCTGACGTGGCAGTTGCCATTGGTGCCCATCCTGCCTGCCTTCCCACTGGTGTTCCCGGTCCCTGGCTGCCCCGTGCTGTGATTTCTCTAGGAATCGCCCTCTGCCCAATGGGAGCTACCATGTCCCTCCTCTCTCTTTCCCTGGGGCCAGTGACTGATAGACAAAGGGGTGCAAAAGTTCAGCCCACTTGCTTCAGTGTAAGAACCACTTCCCGGGTGCCATTGTGCCTCAGAGTGTGTGGCAGTAGCCAGCTGAGGTCAGACCCCATCTGCAACCACATCTCTACCTTTCCCTGCTCCCTCACTCTTCCCAACACTATTTGTTGAATCTAATACATATGTCTGAGAATATTTGCTCAGTAGATTGCACAGACCCAAATCCCTGTCTTAGTTTGTGTTTCTAGGGAATCTGACCTCAGGTACCTGGTCACCGTTGGCCAGGATTGTGTCATCAGCATAGGATTAATTCCTCCATCTATTCCAGTCTTGCCAGCCCCTTCTCCTCCTTTGCCTCCCCAGCCCTTTCTCTTTTTATCCTTTTTTTGCTGTTTCATATGCCTGCATATATATTTGCCTACCCACCCATCCACCCATCCGTCCACCTTTCTGCCCATCTGTCTACTCATCCAGCTGTCCAGAGATGGACCTTCAAACTCTCCAGTATGGTGAAAAGAACACAATTCAGGTTCTTCCCAGATGGAGACTGCTTGGGGCCACCTACAGCTCCTAGGCTGGGCTTCCTTTCTGTTCCTCTGGAGAAGGAGTAGGGCTGGGAAATGGAAGGACAGGTACCCTTGCTTCCAGCTAAGAAGAACACCCATCCACAAGGGGGAACTGGCCTTGTGAAGCCAGCATGACTCACTTTGAGTACATTGTCTACCATTTCATGAGGGTCTTTTGTTTGTTTGTTTGTTTGTTTGTTTGTTTTGTAGAGACTCACCACCTGGCCCTGGGTCAGTGGCAGAAGCACAATAGGGAGTATTTTTCACTTATACATGGTGTAGGAAAAATCGAGGTGAGTTATCTGGCTGCTGCGTGAGTGCTTTATTGATTAGAGAATGCCAATCAAATTAGCTGTCAGAGGAGAATGCAGATGGCACCATGTGGAATGGATTTTCTATATTCCCTAATTGCATTATTTCAATCAGTGGGTGAACATTGCATGGCCTGTGGTGGGATCTGGCGGGAGGTGGGGGTGGGAAATGGGGGCAGATTGACACACACTGTCTAGACCGGGTTGAGGATGTGGGTTTGAATGTCACAAATATTTTAATATCAAGATTGAGGCATTAGCAGAATGGATCTGGATTGCTTTATAGATTAATTCAGGGCAGGGACAGGACTTCAAGCATGTGCTTATAGGAGAGAATGCCTCTCTTTCTTGGAGACTGGACATGTGTCAATCCCTAGCATAAGCAGATGGAAACAACTTTCTTCCATCTTTTGAAGGTGGTATTGCTCAGCACTTAAGAGCTTATGTTCTGACCCACATCTCAGTTCTACTCCTCTACAGTTGAGAGCCCTTTGGCAGGCTACTTACCCTTTCCAATCCTCAATTTTCTCATTTGCAAAATGGAGCTGATAATTGTACCTTCCTCACAGACTCCATTTGTAAAATGGGGCTGATGATTGTGCCTCCCCACTTAGTGGGGATCAAAGAGAACATGTATGCCAAGTGTTCAGCACAGTGCCTGGCCCATGCTTGGAGCTCTTTCTCCTGAAAGTCATTTTTGTTTCCTTTGGATACTTGGAAATTTACAAGGGCTCCCAGATCAGATTGTGGAATGGCTGGTTTAATAACGGATAAAGACCTAAATGCATGATTTCTGCTCTTTTCAGGGATTCTTTTTATCTATTCACTTAACTTATATCCTTTTATTTATTTATTAATTATTTTTTGGATTTGGCTGTTCCACTGAGTGGGCAAGATAGACATGTGAGCTCTTCTGAAAGGCCCAGCCTGGTGGAAACTTGACTCTTCTGTTGGTGGGCTTAGAAAAATCATCAGTGTATTGGTGGCTGTGGTGTGGCCCTCCTGGTGCCTGGCTGGGGGCTCTGAGAGGCATAGGTACCTCTGCAGTGGATGGTGCCGGTAAAGGCAATTGATCAGTGAACTCCAACACAGCCAGTCCCATGATAGCAACTTCCCCCTGCACTGAGGTGGCCGCAGCTCTTAGCTGAGGACTCCTGCAAATTTCTGAGCAGACAGAGCTGGGCCGGAGTGAGAAGGAAGTTGGTGTAAGATCTGTGGGGTCTCAGCCTAGTCTCTGGGGCCCCAGAGCATTGATGTCAAACCTCCATTTATCAGTAGCCTTGGGCCTAGGGTGGCATTCCTGACTCCTGCGTATCCTGCTTACAAAGATAGCTTTGGCTATCCACGTTGTGGCCACTTCTGTCATTAAAAATTGTTTCTTTCATTTCTCACTGAGACCCTTGTCCTTTCTTGGACAAGTGTGTTCTCTCTCCCAGAAGAAGGGAGGTGGCAGATAAGGGATAGCCATGACATGGCATCAGGGCCAAGCTGGCCATTTAGAGAAGCCTGATAAGTTCTTCAACAGTGTCAGTTACTCTCCTCTCCATTGCCATGGCCAAGCACATTGGGGTGGTGCAGGCAGAGGAGGGAGCTGGGAGACTTTCCAGGCCCCCAGAGCTTCATCCATGCGATCCACTCTCAGGCACTAGGGGCACAACTGTGGCCTTGGCCAAACTGTCCAGGTCATAGGAGGAGAGAGGAAAGGCTCACACCTCATCCACATCCCATGCTCTTCACAGGTGGGGTCCCGGGTCTGCAATGTGAAATGTTCTTTGTCTTATAAGAAAACCCACAAACAAGCAGACTCCAGGAAGTTCACAGTTCAGAGACTAAACTCTTTAGAGATAAAACTCCAGGGAAATCTAATTAGGAAGGCTGTAATCCAATAAGTCTGGGTGCTCTGGGACTGTGTATCAAAGAGAGAGAGGGAGAGGGCGGCAGGGGAGAGAGAGACACCGGGAGGCAGAAGCCCATCAACTCTTTCCATTTGGTTTGGCGAGAGCTTTGGGTGCGGCAGCCTGGCTGGGACGTTGATGGACTGCTGCTAGTGTCAGTGATCCATAGGTGGGATGAATACGTCCTAGAGCCAGCTGGTTACTCTGAGGCTCGAGAAAGGTAGACACTGCCTAAGAATACCCCAGGGGTATCCCATACATTGTAGGCATATTTCCAGTGTGGGGTGGCTGACTTCTCCCGGAATCATGTGTCACCTTGCTGGATGGCTGCTGCACACCGACAAGGCTACATACACTTCATCTGGGATCGAGAGCCACAGCGCAGGGTAGACCCCAGCAAGGAGCAGAAGCAACAGAGAGACTGCCCAGCAAGAGCAGGAGGGCCAAAGGCTGTGGCTCTTCTTCCTTAGCTTGTTCAGGTCCATCCCCTCTTCTCCCTCCCCATCAGCACTTCCCTGCCGGCAGGCCAGACCTTGCTTGTCTGCATGTGAATGATGAGAGGGTTACAACTACAGAAGGTACCATTACAGAAAGAGTTTGCAGAGTTGCATGTGACCCGTGGTTTCTCTTACCTAGGTCAGAACCTATGGTCCAGAAATGCGTGCAGACACTGCTGGAATTAAAGTAATAACTGGTGTTCTGGTCTTTAGAACAAGGCTTAGAGGCCTTCTTGCCTTCAGTCTTACCTCTTCTATTCATCCTCCACACTGTGGACAGAAAGATTTTTTTCTAGAATGCGACTGAGCCTGTCCTCCATAATTTCCTTTCCCCAAAGGACAAAGCCCACACTCCTTGGAAGCCTCCTGGATGTGGCTGACAAGACCCTGCCTGAGGGATCCCCATCCTGCCACCTCCAGGCACAGCTCATTGGTATCCTCATGCCCCCCCGATAACGTTAGGTTCAAGGATGGCAGAGTCTGGGTCACAAGCAAGTATCCCCACGGGCTGTCTTTCTCTGTATTTCCAGCACCAGAGACCAGTGTCCTATCTCACAGAGTCTGAAAATTGGTCGCAGAGAAGTGAATGCTAGCTTTGGTGATTCTGTTGTGATTTAGCTTTATTTTCTCTCTCCCTCTTGTAGGTGAGCGGGAGCACTAGGGCAGGTCTTCCTGAAATACTTCCCTGATGCTTAGTGCCTTACAAAATGAGGGGGAGTAAAAATGAAGTACAGTCCATTATGAAGATATGGGGTGGGGCCTCAACCTGCAGAGGCCCTGGTTTGCTTGTGACAGAACAGACCTACTCTGGCAAGATGGCCAATTTGCTTTTCTGTTGTTGTGGTTGCAAAGAAAATTTCAGACCCTTGTTAATAGACTCTGACCCAAAGGCAGGAAGGCAGCAGCAGAGATGAAAAACGGAGAGGGTTGTTTGGGGACAGGTATCTATTTTGGTGAAGGAAAAGACAAGAAGCAAAGTAAAATAATAAAATAAGCCAGCAGGGAATATGCTGCGACCTTTCCTTTCTAAACCCGTGTTGCTTGTAGGGAACAGTCAGGTGGGAGGTGCTTCTGGGGCTTTGCCAGGAGACTCATTGGTGATGGATGATGGTGAGGAGGGACTCTTTGGAGCTGTGAGGGCTGTCAGGGGGAGAGGGAGTTCCTGAGGGGGCCCTTCTTGAGAAGGAGTCACTTTTTTTTAAGGTTTTGTTTATTTATTTGACAGAGATCACAAGTAGGCAGAGAGGCAGGCAGAGAGAGAGAGGAGGAAGCAGGCTTCCTGCTGAGCAGAGAGCCAGATGTGGGGCTCAATCCCAGGACCCTGGGATCATGACCTGAGCCAAAGGCAGATGCTTAACCCACTGAGCCACACAGGGCCCTCAGAGAAGGAGCCACAGGGTACCCCTGTTCTTTGTGGTCCTGCACCACACAGTTCCTGCTCATTGTCACCTTCTCAGGCTGCCTTACCTACGATGGTGATACACATACACACAAGACACAACGGAATCCAGGGAGAAAAGATGTCAGATATGGAGGGCAGAGGGTGAAGGCCTGACATGTGGTTAAGCAGGGCTCTTGAAGAAGAGAGCAGAGCAGCTGAAAAAGGAGGTATAAAGATATTCTAGAAGAAAACATCGGGCTAAGAGAAGACATGTCTGTGCAAATTGGAAGGGCACACCGTGCTCCAGGCAACCTAAGTGAAATGAGAGCTATATCTAACCATAGTCTGGTAGCATTGGAAAACCCATCTTTATAATGAAAAATTTCAAGTATACATAGAAGCAGAGTGTTAATACAAATCAAATCCCCTCAGGTACCTACCACCCAGATTTTGACAATCATGAAAATTTTGTCCTGCTTGCTTTTCTTATCCCCTTTTATTTTATTTATTTCTAAAATGATTTATTTCTTTATCTGGGGTGGGGGGCAGAGAGAATGAGCAGGGGGAGGAGCTGAGGGAGAGGGAGAAGCTGACTCCCTGCCGAGTGTGAAGCTCGGACATGGGACTCGATCCCAGGATCCCAGGATCATGGTCTGAGCTGACGTCAGATGCTTAACTGACTGAGCCACCAGGCCCCACTCCCCATTTATCCCCCTTTAAAATACTATTCTTTTTTTTTCTTTTTGTTTATTCTTTTAACTTTTGCTGAAGTATTTTATTTTTTTAAACTGAGGGAGAGTTGACATACAACATTATATCAGTTTTAGGTGTACAACACAGTGATTTGATATTTGTATATACAAATTTTTGTGGTGAGATTGCTCACCACAAAAAGTATAAATAACATCTGCCACCATACATGGTTGCGGTTTTTTTTTCCCTTGTGATAAGAACTTTTAGGATTTGTTCTTTCGGCAACTTTCGTATATGTAGTATGTTGCTGAAGGCATCTAAAACAAATCTCAGATATTACCTCATGCTCTCTACTTATTTATTATACATCTCTAAAAACATGGGTATTTTCTCACCTAGCTACAATGAAAGGATCATACCTACTAAAACTAACAATAATCCTTGGTATTGTCTCACATCTATCCATAATAAATTTCCCAGAATGTTTATAAAATGTCTTTACAATTGGTTTGCCTTCATCACAATACAAAAACCAAGTCGTTATGTCATCTTTGTGTGCTACGGTGTTTTTAAGCTATGCCCTCAAATTTTTTTCACACCCCTTTTTTTTCAAATGATGGGCACCAATTCCCCTTGCCTGGAGGGTCGGCTGAATTGAGGGGTTTTCTTTTAACAAGGAAAGTGGCAGAAGTAATTGTATATGACTTCCAAGTCTGGGCCATACGACACAGCCGATCCTCCACCTTGTGCTCTCTTGGAGGGTTCACTGTGAAGAAGCCATGTGTCATGGCATGAGGGTACGCAGTAGCCTTTGGAAAGTTCTGTGTGGGGAGGCTCCGACGGCTCCTGCCAACACTGACTGTATACTCACCAGCCATGTGAGTGGGCAGACTCAGAGGGGCATCCTCACTTCCAGCCAGACTTTGCTGTGTGCGCAGCTCCAGCTCCTGTCCTAACTGCAGCCTCAGGCAAGACTTAAGCTCCTACCACCCACCTAATACATGTCCCAGACATTTTGAGGTAATAAATGCTGATCATTGTCTTAAGCCACTCAATTTTGGGGTAATTTGTTATACAGTGATAGATAACTAGGAATTATTATATTTAAAAGTCTGTTTTAGGGGTGCCTGGGTGGCTCAGTTCGTTAAACCTCTGACTCTTGATTTTAGCTCTGGTCATGATCTCCGGGATCATGGATTGAGCCCCATGTGGGGCTCCATGGTCCGTGGGGAGTCTGCTTGAGATTCTCTCTATCCCTCTCCCTTTGCCCCTCCCCCTTGCTTACACACACACTCTGTCTGCCTCCAGATAAATAAATAAAATCTTTAAAAAGATAAATAGAAGTTCATTTTAATCTGAAACATGCCCCTTTATTAAAATATTTTTTGTGTGGTATAAAACTGAGTCCATTGTTTTACAAAATGTCCTACCATCTGGATTTGCCTGTTAACATCATCATTTAACTTTTCTTCTGTCCTCTGTGTTTATTGCAAATGGAAGTTAGATCTAGCACTTTCATTCTGGTTCACTATTCTTGGCAAGAATATTTCATAGGTGGTGATTTTTGCATGAAATGCTAAGCATCAGCAAGTACCCTGCTCTGGGTGTTATCACACTTAGTAATATTAAGACAGAACCGAGGTTCAGAGGGTCTGGCAACATTTTTGAGCTTCAGGGACAAAAGGGAAAGGCCCTATATGTGAGCTTGTGGTAAGAAAAACTAGGTTTGCAGCCATGGGCCATAGGTGGAATTTAAGAATTTTATAACCAACCAAGTTGGTGTTTTATGCATGAGTAAAGATTGCAGAATGGATGAATGCAAAAGTTCAGAAATATATACCGACTTGTAGGGGGAAAAATATCTTGAGGATGTATGTTATTTATTCCTGAATTTGTTTGTTAACCCAGCTAATGCTTGAGAACTTCCCATGTGCCCGTGTGCGGGCTAGAACTTGAACTGTCCGGAAAGGAAGTTAAGCACACGAGCCTTAAGGCTTAAGTTAAGGAAGAGAAGCCTTGCATGGGATGAGGGCTGCAAGTGGTGAGTCTGAGCCAGTGGCCCACAGTGGGACGTCCTCGCCATCACCCTCAATGTGCCACTGTTCCCAGCCAGTTCAGGTGGCCTCCTCCTGCGGGAGTTCGTGATTGTGAGCAGGGGGCTGGAGAGCTGGGGAGCCCCTGGGCTGTAAGCACTACTGCTTGAGGGCCCAGGTGTATAGAAAAGGAAAGAGAATCACTGTGGGAAAGCACTGGTGGCCCAGCTGGGCATGCAGCATGAAGGGAGGGACTGATCCCCAGTGGGCAGGAAGGGGAGCCCAGGAGGAAGGCTGTGCGGAGGGATGGGCATCGTGCTGGTGTGCTGGCAGTTTCGGCTGAGGTGAGGGTGGGGCATGGAGCCTGCTGATGGCTCATGGATGGGCCTTCTAGAAGCTTCTAGCCCTGGTTCTGGGTCTGGGCTAGGGATGTGAAAGGGCAATAAAAATGCTGTGGAGCGGACAGGCCACAGAGATGGGCAAGTAGCGGCAGAGGGGGCCCCCCAAAACCCCCTGTATCTGCCTCCTGTCTCTTCCTTCTGGAGCTCTAGGGCTCTGCTGATGCTGGAGTTCAGTGCCTTGCAGCGACGTCTAATACCATCCCCACATTGCAAGGGTGGGTCATAGGCGTAGTTTGCAGCCTCTCTCACAAGTGCCCCCCACCTTCTTACATTAGTGAACAGGTCCAGGGGGTGCTGGGGATGGGGCGTGAATCGCCTGATTTCTTGCTCTTCCTGCAGCTAGCTCTGCATTGACCTTAGAGTGTTCCTCCACTGGGTCTAAGCCATCAGCTCCAGACGTCCCATGGGGAGCATGTGGTTGTGCATAAATCCCCAGGTCCCCTCTTCAGCGCCAGGTGAGGGGAGCTTACCAGATAATGCCTGAGTGGGGGGGGGGTCCATGTTGTCCTCTGGGAATGGGACTGGCTTTAGAGAAGCCAGAGTCATAGAATGAGGAAGAAGGGGCACCAGCGTTAGAGATAACCAGAGAGTGCCCTTATTTCTCTGAGAGTAAATCTCTGAATGGAGCAGAGGAAGGTGCTGGAACCCTCACTGGTGGTGCTTTTCTGCTTCCTGTCTGCATGAGCTACTTCCTGCACCACCAGGCAATGCTCTGTAACTCCACAGTCACTCCAATGCCCCCAGCATTCCTTTTATCCTGCTTTATTTCAGTTTCTTTTTTCTTTATTGCTTCTCGCACGAGGTAGCCTAAAAATAACTCTGACCCCAAAACTCCCTTTGCTTGGCGTTCCACCCTAGCCGAACTCCAAATCCCCAGCCTGTTGGTGGCGGTGGTGGTTTTTCCTGCATATGTGCAAACTCCTAGCCTGTCAGCCCTCTGAGAAACATCCCTTCCACTTTCCAGATGCCGTGTGAAATGAGATTAGACGAGGTGTCAGAGTGTTTATGTTTGCTGTGTGGCCTTGTGGTGTCTCTTGACCTCTCTGGTTTCCTGCAATGTTCTCCACTTCAGCTGGCTCTCTCTCCTGTGCTGTGTGCCCCGGCACTGACTGAAACAGTGTTTTGAATCTTCTCCAGAGTGTGGACGACTTGCTTTGTGTCCATGACTGCTTTCAGGCCAGGGCCCTTCCAGCCCAGCCCAAAATGTGAATGGGCTATTGTTGGAGGAGCATGGACACAGATGACTTGGGTCTCAACCTGCCTGAGAGAGCCTCCCATGTGGGCCCCTCTGTCAGGCAAGGAAGGCCACATTGTCCTGTGGCGTGCTGTTCCTTCAGCCCTTCTCTCTACTGCTTAGGTAGAGGGAAAGTGGGTCAGCTCTTTGCCCTGCTCTCTCACACAAACTGCTAGGGAGTCCCAAGGCAGATCAAGGGCAGAGCAGCCCCTGGCCTGAAGATCAGGCCCAGTGTCTGCATGCCCACTCCTAGGGTCCAGTTCCCATCTCGCTTCTTCTCTGGGCACATCCAAGGCATTAAACCTCTCTTTCTTGGTTGTATTTCCCACCTTCTTTTGTTTGTTTGTTTGTTTCATTTTCTACTTTTTATGTTCTACTCTGTTCTCTAATTATTCCAGAAGCCAGACAGATGGGCTGATTTCTTTAGCCAAAATGAAATTTAAAAATCATCCAAAGTAATTGGGAGCCTCAGATGTTTCAGCTAACTTGCACGCCTCTTCTCAATGGCTAGTTTACCATCACAAGGACTTCTTGTTTTAATACGCCATCTGGGCCTGACCATACCTCCCTCCAGAAGGTGTCTAGCAGCTTTTCTGGCCTTGGCAAAGGACACTGTTCGCCAGAGATGACCAGCTGGAATGTGAGTTCCTCCAACTTGTGTAGAACTGGGGGTTATTCAGGCTGAGTAAGACATGCCAGATCATTCTGTCCCATGTCACGTGTCCATTGTGCGACCTTGGGACCTGCAGCCTCAGAGGGCAACAAGCTACCCAGGATCCCACAGATGGGAGGGAAAGCTAGGTCTCCTGGCCCCTGATTTAGCCCCCTTTCTTTCCCATCATGGAGGCTGTCACAGAGAAGGGGCTTAATAAGATCTTGTTGGAAGAATGTATGACTCCAGAAACCAAAACTTATTTATTTGTATATTTATTTAAAGATTTTATTTATTTGATAGAGCAGAGGCAGGAGGAGCAGCAGGCAGAGGGAGAGGGAGAAGCAGGCTCCCCATTGAGCAGGGAGCCTGATGTAGGGCTCGATCCCAGGACTCTAGGATCATGACCTAAGCAGAAGGCAGACACTTAATCGGTTGAGTCACCCAGACACCACAGAAATGAAAATTTAAATTAAGAAAGAAAAGAATGAATGATCTTCATCAAGAGGAATATTAGGAGTGTTGATGAGGAGAGCATGGTTGAAGGATGTGATCTTTTACACTCTCTACTTTGGAACGCTGTAGCTACTGCCTTAGAAATAAGACATGGATAAAGGTGTATCTTACCACAGTACTTTAATAAATAGCTGTTCTTCAGTTGTATGCCCCAGGGCCTCCATTAGTTCATATGAAGGGGAATCAAGTCCTAAAGGAGATTGCTTCATTCAAGCAAACCTCATGCAATCTTCTTCAGGTTTGTACTATAAAAGTCAGTTTCCTAGTTCTCCATGGACAAGGGGTCTACCAGATGGCCAAGTGGTCTGCTGCTCTGGTGGAGGCTCTTGAAGGCCATGGAACTATTCTCATCATCAGAAGGTTGTTCAGCAAGCCCAGAATGAGTACCAGGAGTGTTGGGTGTTCTTGGGGATGTTATTACTGAGTTCACTTCTTTGCTTCTGAGATGCCTTCTCAAACTTGTGTTTGAGATGGTGAGGGCCAGGTCATTTTGGAATCTGACGTCTGCCCTTTTGGACTGGGGAAAGAGGCAGTACAAAGAACAGAATTTTCTTTCTATCCCTTTGGTTTGTCAATCATATGATCTTGAAACATTCTTTCTTTTTCTTCTTCCCTTCTCCCATGATGTAGTAAGGTGTGTTGGTGGTGGGTATGTTGACTGATTAGTCAGTAGGCTGTAGAATATTGAATATTCTATATTCAATGAATATAGAATGGGAGAAATGAATGTTGGATGCAGTAACCAGATTGACTCTGGGCTGTTTCCAGTTGAGGAGGGGTGAGGTGGTAGGACCATGTTAGATGGGGAGATTATTTTTTGAGTGATGGGAGGAAACCTCCGCGGTGAACACTCACTGGTCATTCACTGGGTACCAGGCACTGTGCGAAAGGTTCATGTGTATTACTTATTGAATCCTCCTAGTGAGCCTTAATAAGAATACTATCCCTGTTTTGTGAATGAGGAAAAGCCATAGGAAGTTCAAATGTCTCTGCCAATGTCATGCATTGGTCAAGCCAGAATTCAAACTCTGACAGCCTGGCTCTAGAGCCCAACAGTATATGGCTGTCTGGACAGGTTTTGTGTGTGTGTGTGTGTGTGTGTGTGTACGTGTTCATGAATCTGCGTATGTAGGTGTGCACAGGTGAGGCAGACAAGAGGTTGTAGCAGTGGGCTTCTTTTATTTCAGCCGCTTGCTCCTTTCCTTGTTTGGTAAGCACCCCTCTGGTCCTTGGCAAACCTTCCTCTACCTGATCTCAGGGCTTGCTGCTCGTAGCCCTGGGCACAGCGAACACATGGCTGGATTGAGACTCTTGGATGCTGTCTCCTGGATGTAGAATTTGGAGTGGAGTTGTCTGTATGCTGTGCCCTGAGGAGGTGGCCTGGGACCTCCTGCCCCCATGGCACTTAGTCACCAATTGGATTCCTGTCCTTCCTAAGATCTTGGATTCTCTGAGCTTCCCTTTATCCATATGATAAACTCCCCCCCGCCTTTTTAAAAAAGATTTTATTTATTTATTTGACAGACAGAGATCACAAGTAGGCAGAGAGGCAGGCAGAGAGAGAGGGGGAAGCAGGCTCCTTGTTGAGCAGAGAGCCCGATGCGGGGCTTGATCCCAGGACCCTGGGATCATGACCTGAGCCGAAGACAGAGGCTTAACCCACTGAGCCACCCAGGTGCCCCTCTTTTTTTTTTTTTATCATTTCTTTTTCCTTTCCTTTCCTTGTGTTTTCTCTTCTTCCTTCTCTTTTGCTTCCTTCCTTTCTTGCTTGCTTCCTTCTGATATACATTGCTTAGAGCTGAAGATACTTCAGCTGATACTTTCCCCACTTCTTTTGCTTCATCCTCTTACAGTTGTTCCGTCTGGTCACAGACTGTTCAGTCTCTCAGTCACTTTATATCCTGTTGTATCTCCTAAGAGGGAAATTACCTCACTGAGGGCAGGTGTGTGTCTCGCCAACTGCTTCCAGTTCTCTTTCACAAAGAAGTTTCCCTTCAGGGACAGTCTTCTGTTCCCTCTTTTCAATCCTACCCCTTGCTCTCTAGAGGTGTCTTGCTTCTAGGGGAGCATGATGTGCTGCTTCCAGTGATAAAGGTGGGGATGCCTTACTTACCCAAGCACCAAATCATGTGGTACCGTGGATCTCTTCTGGGAAGCTTTCCTGACGGAAGATACATCGATTCCTGGGCATGCTCACTGCACAGGCTCTGACTGGGACCCCTGCAGGGCTCTGCTCCTGTATCTAGGAGAATTTTGCTTCCATGGGCTCTCATCCCGAGATCCTTGAGTGGGGAGGGCCATTCAGCTATGCCACAGTTGTTTGCTGAACACTCATGGTCTGCTAAGTGCTAGTGAGAACTCTTCTCCACTCTTCTACCTTGCAGGGCTGCTGCCCTACTGGGACCAGTACCATTCTGTTGAGTGAATGGTGTAGCTCCCTTCACCAGGCCAGAAAGCCCTCTCCTCTGCAGGCCTTCTCGACACCCAGGCTCAGGCTGTGGACAGAACGGCCTAGAGCTGCGGCACCTGCTACCCTCACCTTGACTGTCTTTACCTCCTTGCTTTCTTTATGTGCACAAAGGGCCAGCAACCTGTCTGTGGGCTTCTGATGCTCCTCCTTTCTTCTGCTTTCCCTGCCAGACCCACAGTTCCCAAAGGGGCTTCCATCAGTGGCCCTGTGCTCCCTCAGGCCAGTTCCTGCCCCATCCTCTTGGTTCCCCTAATGCTGTCCCAGAGCCTTCTGACCACATCAGCCTCTGTCTGTTCCCAGCCTCCTTACTGTCTCATGGTGCTGTGTTCCAAGGTTTTTGTTTTTTGTTTTGTTTTGGTTTTTGGTGGTAAGAAACAGGATAGCCTCTGCTTTATACTGGAACTGCCCCCCCTTTTTTTCTTTTTTTAAAGGAGGAAAGAGAGAGAGAGAACCTTTTTTTTTTTTTTTTTAGGGTTTTTTTTTTTTTATTTGTCAGAGAGAGTGAGCACAGGCAGACAGTGGCAGGCAGAAGCAGGCTCCCTGCTGAGCAAGGAGCCCGATGCGGGACTTGATCCCAGGACGCCGGGATCATGACCTGAGCCGAAGGCAGCTGCTTAACCAACTGAGCCACCCAGGTGTCCCTGGAACTGCCCTTTTAAAACCAGTGTGGAATGGGGATTTAGGGAAGAAGTTTATGTACTGCTTTGGAATTTTCTGGTTCCTGTGCTCTTGAAGAGAGCATCATTTATCACACTGTTCCTCCACAGCTAGCCTTACCCACAGCCCTTGGTGACTGCTGCCCAGGTCTGCCTGGTTGGAGCCTGGCGCAACGTGAATGACTTTCTCGTACAGACCATGGGATGCACTTAGGTAGGGCCCCAGCAAGAGGGCCGCTTCAGCCATGGACGTGGAGATCACCGTGGCTTTTGTTAAGTCAAGACTACTGTTCTGATCTGTCCACTACAACTCTCAACCCCCCAAGGAGTAGCCGTCTCTCTTTCAGCTTCCACTGGCCATTTAAACGCCTTTTGTTGTTGTCAAGTTTGCTACCCATTGGAGCTCTTTGATTTCATTTTCTGTCCTTCTGAAAGTTGATGGCTCTCTGGGTCTCCATGTGTCCTCTTTGTCTGGGGCATAATTAGTTCTGGATGGGGGATGTGGTTTGTATAACGTGCAACCATCACTGAGGAGAAAGTGATGGTTGCCCTCCAGCCACCTGGCTTCGGAATGTATAGTCACCACAGCGACGTGCCACTGGTTCCCGTTCGCGGCTCGGTAATCATTCCAACATTAACATAGGAGGCTCCAGACTTTGGAAAAGAAAATGAAACTGCTTTTATATGAAACAGTGCTTTATCTTGCATGTGAAGTGGTGATATGCCTTTCTTAATTTCATTCAGCAAGGGATGGGAGTAAGGGAAAGAATTGTTCAAACTGGCTTTATTTCCAATATTTGAAGTCTGATTGGTTTTACAAATTGAATTCCTTCAAACTTTTTTTGAAGCCGAAAGTGTATTATTCAGCTGGGGTCCTCTTCCTGTACCAGGAGCTCCATTTGGAGTGGGCCACCCTGCCTCTCTTGAGTCTATCCCTTCATTATCCCCAGAGCACACAATGCTGAAATATGTTAAACCTCACAACTGAAATAAATGCCCCTAGAATCACACACAAAAAAACCCCTTTGATTCTTCTTTTGCCTTATCTATGGGAGTAAGGGAAATTGGGATAATTTTCATAACAGGAACATTTCCTGGGGGAGAGTGAGGATGGCTATGCCATGGGGAGGTGAAGCTCCCCATGAAGGCCATGGATGAGAGGCTGCCCTTCCCTGTGGATGGGGACCCACTAGCTTCAGGATCACCTTTGTAAAAAGATTGTTTTCAGGCAGTATCAGTTATGTTGTGCTCAAGGGTGGTCTACCAAGAATACCAGTATCCAGAAGGGCTGAGTACTACAGGGGTTCTTGGTGAGGTCTTGATGAGGGAGTGCTTGGCCCAGTTGGGTCATGCAATCCCTTTTTAGCCCGGCTTTCCCCTTGTATGTGTGGGTGAGGTGGACTCAGGCCCAGGGGTTGGGCATAGTGATACTGACTAGCTCATATGGGTGTGAATTCCAAAGGGGGAGATGACATTAGCACGTCCTGATATTTTCTCAGCTAAGAGTGAGTAGACTCTCTCAGTCTTCCAGAGAAGGTTAAAAGCATAAGGATCAGCTGATGATAACATGTATTCATCTGGTTTGATCTGGGTTCTGGACTTGACAAAGTCTAAGGGAGGGAGGTGATGGGGACGGGGGATAATTGTCTTTTAGAATTTTATCTCAATAATGATGCAGCTGCTGAAAGAATTCCTGCTCTAGACCCTGCCCTCTTGTCTTTCTCATAGTGGGTCTCCCCAGTGTCAACAAATGGAGATCTCTCTGATACCCGATCAAAGGTGAATTGCCCTTTTTCCAGTTTTGGAGTCATGAAGACAGCTTCCGTCCTGCACACCCGGTCACCCTCTCTCGAATATCATGAAGGGTACTGTTAATAACAACCCCTTACAGGGGTGTACACCATCAACTTTTTCCAAATTTCTACATACATCATGGTGTTTTATTATCACTATTCACACTCCTGTGAGGGCCAGTGTGTGGTCTGGCCAACTCACCCCGAGTTCAGAAGATGCCAGCTGGTAACCCCAAGCTGTTAGCTGGGATTTGGTAAAAGGTAGGAGGCAGCCTGAGGCAGGACTTTGAAGGTTGATCGTCTCCAGGATTAACAATTTCAAAGCATGGCATGTGTATCTAAAAGCTATTCCTCTCCTAAACAAAACAAATCATAGATCTGAGGAGTGGGTGGCTCCTGGAGAACACATCTCTGGGTAGAACAGTCATTTACTGACAGACTAATGCTGTATCTTGGTAATAGGCCATTTTCCCCATCACTGCACAGAACTAACCAACCTCCGAGCTGCATCTCAGTTTTCATCTTTGGATCTAGTTTGAGCTTTTTTTTCTTTCTTTTTTCTGACGAAGTTAATGCTGTGAAACTTTACTTGGAAATACCCTCTAAAGATGGTGTTTGAAATTTTCTGTGAACATGGAAATGACCTAGAATGGCTACAGTAAGTTAAAAAGAGAAGAACGATGGTGGAGGATGTTCACTGCCTGATTGTAGACTTAGCATCAAGTTACAGTATTCAAGGTGGTGTGGTATTGGTGTGACTGTGTAGACACAGATCAAGGAATTGAATAGAGGCTGGAAGTAGTCCCTCACATAGGTGGTGAATGCATTTGCAATGAAGATGCCAGGGCAATGTGATGGAGGGATGGTAGTCTGTTCAACCCATGGAGCTGGAGCTCTTGGAGACTCACATGGAAAACAACGATCCTCAGCCTTGCTATATGTAAAGATTAACTCCAGTGTGTCACAGACCTAAATATAAACGCTCGAACTACAAAACCTACAGAAAAAAAATGAGAGAGATATCTTCATGAGCTCGGGATGGGCAAAGCTTGGTAGGTACACAAAGAGCACAAAGTTGAGAAGATAAAATTGGTAAGTGTAATTCCATCAAAAGGACAATATTATGCTCCTTTGAAGACACTGTTAACAAAATGAAAAGCCAGTCTACAGACTGAGAGAAAATATTCTGATGTATGTTTCTGATGAAGTTAGAGTATCCAGAATGTATAAACAACACCTGTAAGTCAACCATACAAAGACAACCTAATTTTTTTTTTCTTTTTCATGATTGTTTTTTTTTAATTTTTTTTATTTAAGCTTTTTTAATTTAAACATATAATGTAACCCCACCCTCCTCTCCCAACCCCTCTCCCCCCCACCCCCCTCAGTTTGTCTTATGACATTAAGAGTCTCTTTTGATTTGTCTCCCTCCCGATCCCATCTTGTTTCATTTTTTCTTTTCCTACCACCTTCACCCCCACCCCCGTTGCATCTCCACTTCCTCATATCAGGGAGATCATGTGATAGTTGTCTTTCTCCAGTTGACTTATTTCCCTAAGCATAATACGCTCTAGTTCCATCCATGTCGTCGCAAATGGTAAGATTTCATTTCTTCTGATGGCTGCCTAATTTTTAAAAGGGCAAGATATTTGAATGGATATCACACACACACAGGAATATCAGTGGCCAGTAAACACTTGAAAAGATGTTTCATGTTATTTGTCTCTAGGGAAGTGAGAATTAAAATGACAAGGAGCAAGATGCTACCATATACAATTAGAATGGCTACAACAAACAGAATACCTTAGGGGAGAGGATGAGGAGCAACTGGACCCTTATGCCTCATCAAACATCCAATGGCACAACTATCTTGTAAAATACTTGGGAAGTTTCTTATAAAGTCAGGGATACACTGATAGTGAGACCTACCACTTCCATTCCTAAATATTTACTGATGTGAATGAAAACATGTTCATCCTAAAACTTGTACATCGAAGTTCACAGCAGCTTTATTCATAGCAGATGCTGGAAACAATCCAAATGTCAAATAATGAACAGATAAACAAATTGTGGTATATCTACATATACTCAGCAATAAAAAGGAACAAATTACTGATACATGTAACAATGTGGGTGGTGCTCAAAAATATTACCTTGGGTAAAAGGAGCCAAGGTACAAAAAATACACTTGTATGATATTATGTAATTAAAATTATAGTAAAGAAAAATCTAATCTGTTGTCACAGAAAGCATGTCAGTGTTTGCCTAGGGTTGGTGGGATCGACTGGGATGGGGCACTAGGGAACTTTTCACTGTGATGGAAACTTTCTGTGTTTTTATTGTAGTTGGTGGTTACACAAGTATGCACATTTGTCAAAGTTTATCAAAATTATGTTTAAAATGGGTGCATTTTATTTCATATGTTATACCTCAGTACAGGTAATTTAAAAAAACAGTATAGTACAAAACACATTTTTAAAAAGATTTATTTATTTGAGAGAGAAAGGGAGAGAATGAGAGAGAGTAAACATGTGAACAGAGGGAAGAGCAGAGGGAGAGGGACAAGCAGACTCTGTGCTGAGCACAGACTCCCATGTGGGGCTTGATTCCACAACCCTGAGATCATGACCCAAGCCAAAATCAAGTGTGAGGCACTCAAGTGACTGAGCCACCCAGGTTGTCCCAAAGCACAGTAAAAATAAACAAACAAACAAATAAATAAATAAATTAAATAAAATAAAAAAATCAGCATATTTCTGTCATTCTATTGCAACAACAGTATTGTCCTGAAGATGAGAAGGTATTCTCTTACAGACCTCTCTAGTACTTCTGAAGTCAGAGCCCTAGCAGGAGTGTGGTCTGTGATAATGAACTCCTAGGTCTTGCTCTCTGGATGGGAGTCAGAGAAAACCATTTTTAGACCAGAAGGCAGCTGCCAATAGGGTGAGTCTGGCTGAGGACAGACTCTGATTTTCAGGGATCAGTCAGGGATTTGCTAAAGAGCCAACTGGCCAAGTGATAGATACTTAGACTGGATGAAATACTGGATTGGGGGATTTTATTTCAATTCAGTTATTTAAGAAAATGCTCTTAATTTCCCTTTTTAAAAAACTAATTAGATTCTGTGATCCCTAACAGTTAATATTTGGGATTGATTTCTATTTGTTTATAAGTCTCACGAGGGAAGAGACTTTCTTGTTCTCACTTACTACTGTGTTCCCCATGGTGAATGGACTGCCTAGCAAATCAGGGGTCCTTAATAAATATTCTGTAAATGGTTGCCTGAGTATATGAAGTCAGGATTCAGTAATGAATCATTTTATCCAGTGCATTAGTTAAGATGAAGTAGTTTGTGCTGCAGTAGCAAATACCCCCTAAAGCTTGGTGTGGTTGAGACAAAAGTTCATCTTTTGCACGAAACTAGTTTTTTGGTCCAGCCTGGCTGCAGGGGGCTGGGAAGCATAATTTTCTATGTTCCCGGAAAAGGAGGGATATGAAAAGAGGTTTGGTGAACACAGAGCATTATTACTGCCCTGTTAAGTCCAGACTAGGTTACATGTACCCCTTGAGGCCAGCCTCTGCTGACGGCCTGAGGCTTTTTTGGAAAAGTGAGCCTTGCATGAAAAGAAGACAAGTCTTTCTGATGGTCTCTATCAGATGCCAAGCTCACTAGTGCTTTTATACTTTAGCTGGGGCAGTTCCTTCCATCTGGAATGCCATCCATTCTCTTGTTGGATATGCTAAAATTCTGGTCCATTCTTAAGCACTGACTTAAGAGTAACTCCTTCCAGAGATCCATTCGTGATCCATGGCCATGATTAACTACGTGAGGTCCAGCGCTTGGTTATAATTAACTAGACAGTTTCTAAGGATTTTCTTCTCAATTAGTCCATAAGCTTCTGGAGAGCTGGCACGATCCTTTCTTCAGCTCGCTCCCTTCTCCATCAGAGAACCCAGCTCAAAGTGGCTGCTGAGTAAATTCCCATTCTTGGCAGACATTGGTTGAATGAACTGATGGGAAGCATCCATTCTGAGTTGATGAACCAGGGGAGCAGCCCGGGTTTAGCTGGGGTGAGCTGTGCTTGCGGCTCCTTGCCATTCTTCCAAAATACTTGGGGCAGATGTCACACACGGCCTTCCGTGATGCGACTTGCAGTGGTTATTTACTTATCTGTCATACACCTCCCAGTTCTGACTGAACCAAAACAAACCAGGTGAAGTCTGAAGAATAAAGAGTCTCGTGGGTTGTGGCTGCTTGTCCTCTGAGACGTTTAAGAGCTCTGGCCTCAGGTCCCTTCATTACCATTCTAAGTGACATTACTCTGCCCCCTGTCCCCTAAGCCTGGGCTGGAGCAGAATGAACAAAAAGGCTTAATCGCTCCAGTATCAAGATATTCCTTCCCGTCTGTGCAAATGTTCTTGGGTGTGTAATGTGAACATGCTGCACTCATTTGGAGCCATTGTTCTCTCTAAATGAGAAAATGCAAATAAGGCACTCAGGGTACTGCGCCGTAACTGGCTGCGTGAAATTCTTGACATCAACATGAAGCTACTTAGCATAATTTTCCTGTTAATAAACTGCCAATTTAGTCGTTTAGGTTTCGGCTTCTAAAGAATGCAGTAGCATCAGGCAGGACTTTTTTCTCTCCCTCATATATGCCTGAGTTTATTATTTTGATGTTTATGTTAAAACATAGGAAATTGGAGTTTATGCGATTATTGGGAGATCTTCTACTCTAATTTGTTTACTTCCAAAATTCAGGGAATCTTTGCTCATTTGAAAGGCAAAACATAATTTTTCAGAGCATTTTCTTCTATTCAGGACCAAATTTCCATATTTAAAATGCCTGAGAAACCTTTTGAGGATGTGACTGAGTCAAGCCTCTGCTGAAGGCATTGAACCCAGGGTCCTGGCTGCCCCGGGCACCATGTGGAGGTCCTGATGGGGACAGGAAGCCTCAGAGCTGGAGGGAAGCTCGGACGTGCCTGGGGTTCCCCATTATTGTGGAGATCTCATTTCTGGAGCACACCTATCCCACCCCATCCCAGGCTCTCTACCTTGCTGGCCACCTTGCGTGCCCACCTCCTTGCTGGTCATCTGCCTCTTTCTTCCAAGAATATCCACTGTGTGCCTACTGTGTGCTGGTGATGCTGTGTGCAGATGATGCTGGGGAACACACACCCTACTCAATGAGGCATAGGACCACAAATTAAAATGCAAAGCAGGAGAGCAGTGGTGCTCTGGGAGCGTGGAGGGAGGATCTGACTACGTTCCTGTCTTTAGGAGCTCATAGTCAAGATTTACACACATCATCATGGCTTGATAGAAGTTTCACAAAGCTGGGGCGCCTGGGTGGCTCAGTGGGTTAAAGCCTCTGCCTTCGGCTCAGGTCATGATCCCAGGGTCCTGGGATCGAGCCCCGCATCGGGCTCTCTGCTCGGCAAGAAGCCTGATTCCTCCTCTCTCTCCCTCTGCCTACCTCTCCACCTACTTGTGATCTCTGTCTGTCAAATAAATAAATAAAATCTTTAAAAAAAAAAAAAGTTTCACGAAGCTTAAATTATCTGCCAGGTTTTCCCAGTTCTCCAGATTATTTTGAATAACTCACATAGAGTCACTTGCATCCCACAGAGTGGTTAGGTGTTTTTTGAGCACCAACCCGTGCCCCACACTGTTCCAGCCACCAGATATGCAGAGCTCTTTGCTTCCAGGGAGACGGCTGGAGAGTACCCCAGGCAGCCACTCCAAGCATGGCCTTCCAGGTTAAGAGAGCATGAATTAGAACTTGGTCTACACCACTTTCCCTCCTCTGTGGGTAATCCCCCCAACCTCCCCGCACTGAGTGCATGGCTACTGTGGGGCACTGTGGCAGCCACTCTCTGTGGGTCTCTAGGGTTCTCGCCGGCACAGTGGCTCAGCAGCCAGGCCCCTGTCTATGGGCTGGCCTGGGGGCGGGTAGCCTGTTGCAGTCCTGAATAGTCCACTATTCACTATAGTGGACAAATAGTGCACTATTTGTGCACTATAGTGCACAAATGGCTTCATCCTGCCCACTTCCCTGATGTCAGTGTTGGAAGAAAACAAGCACCCTGTTGCTCTTACTTAGGTCATTTTTCTTGCCTGAAGTCCTCAGATCTTCCTCAGGCAGGGAGAACAAGGCCTGGATTCCCTTCCTCCTCCCACCCACAGCCCCTTAATCTAGGACCCTGACTGGCCCAAACAGGAGGCATCCTGGGAAGATGGATGGGCTCCCAGAAGCTGCCTGGTAGCTAACTTCAGTGTACAGCTCCTCAATTCAGTGTGTCTGTCCTGCTTTCTAGAGAATTCCATGGGCTGTTTGTTGTTTATTTATTTACTCCTTTAATCCCAGGTTCCCTGGGTCAACATTTGTGTGTTTGCTTTTTATAGCACAGAGGTAGGATCTTTGGACCTGCCCAGAGGAATAGCCCAGCAGGCTTAGGACAGCTGAAGCCAGGCGAGGGAGGAAGGTTCTGAGCTGCTTCCTTCCCATCAGATCATGCACTTGGCTTTGTTTTGCTTTTTTCTGGGTTTGTCCAAAGCCAGTGTTGGAATAATTATGTGAACCCAGAGTTTATTATTTGTTCGTTCTAATAATTAGCAGAGTTGGAATGATCACACAAATTTACAAAGATAAGCTAAAAATCAATATATCTTTATAGTTTTTAGTTTTAATTTTCAAGATAGTCTCAATAAAAGCTTTCTTCCCTCTTCACTCTATTTTGTCCCTGTTTTGAGTGGATTCAAAGAGGTCTTTGTCTCTGGTATCTGTTATCCTTGGAAAGCACAGAGCTCCTCTTGGATTGAAATATTGATGTTCAGAGTAGCACATAATTTTAGCCTTCCAGAAAGTCTCAGACCCCAGTCCTCATAGGGGTTAGGGGGGTAGAGAGAGGTGGGGCAGGTGTGAGAGGCATGCATGACCTGTGGGGCCTCCCACAGGCGTATGTCACAATTGCCCATGTAGTCTTCGGGGGAAGCCATGGCCTGTGGGGCTAGAAGCTTGGCTGTACCCCGATGCTGGGGGCCAGGCTTCCACCCAATTCTCTGGGTACCTGCACGGCCTCATGAGCATTGGCCTTCCATGTGGCCCTGTTGGAACTGTAGCCCTCCTGCTGGCTGGGCTTCCTGGTTTCAATCTGCCTAGAAGGTCTCCAGGACAAATCCAAGATCAAATTGATGGCTTTTGGGCTCAGCTTATCTTTGTATCAAAGGAAGTGATTCCCTCCTAAGTGGTCTTCACAGGCCTTCTGTAGTTTCTGGGAGTGCAGCTTGACCTCACAGCCAAGCATTGTTCTCAGGGCTTCTGGCACAATAGCTCATTTGACCCCCATTTTGCAGACATGGAGACTGAGCCTCAGGGCCCTTCTGAAGTGCCTGCCAGGTCACACAGCTGGAGAGATGGGGGCCTGGGCTCTGGGCACAGTAGCTGGCTCCAGAATCTGTGCTTGCTCAGGGCATCATTCCCACTGGCAGGAGCATCAAGGACAGGCCACACCATTCCCACTCTGCTTCCCTTTCCAAACGCACCAGGCCTACAGGATTGCCATATCAATGGTGGGACGGCATCATTGATTTTAGTGGTATTTAGATCACGAGAGCCTGTTTGGAGCTGTGCCCCGAGATTTATGCTCCCCACATCCATTAGAGCTAATGGGGAGTGTCTGCATAAATCATGAATGGCAATGGGAAGTTACAGCTCCGAGCTGCCCTCCATGCATTTTTAACTGCCGTCTCTGGATCTGCACATTCACCCTCTCTAGTTACCATGTATCTCCTTGTATCTCAGTTGTTCGTTTTCTTGGAGAGGCCTCAGGTTTGGGGAGAAGAGTGTCCAAGCATGGGGCTGGATATTTTGTAGCTGTGTGATCTTGGGTAAGTTCCATCACCTCTCTGGGCATCCTGTTTTTTTCCCACCCTAACATGAAGCGAAGGCTTTGGTGTACTATTTAGAGAAGAGTGGAAGCCCCGAGCCCAGCAAAATGAACACTCCCTCTTCCTCCACTGATTTTCCTCTTAGTGAGGGGACCCAAGAGAGCTTCTGTGGCTTTTTGGTTCGTAGCTTCTCCAGCTGGGAGAAGTGCCATGTGGACATGCTGACCCAGATCTGGAGAGGCTGTCCAGCTCAGAAGAGAGCCGGGCTTGGCATCCACACTGTGCAGTTAGAGGCAGGGATTTCTCTGTCCGCTTGCTCATTTGTGTCTGTATGTATTCACTCATTCATTCATCCATTTTGCAAGTTTTTCTTGTTCCTAACAGTATGTGTTTTAAGCTTGGGGACAAAAGTGAGGTAGTAGCATGCCGATGGTGCAGAGACTTAGTGGTTACTCTGCTCTTACTGCCCTGGATGGTCTGGAGCCACTCAGCTATCTTGCAACTGGACCTTAAAGATTGGTTCTTGGCCTGTTTCCTTGTACATTTTCCATTTTTTGTACAAGCCAGGTGCCCAGGTCCGTGTCTTGCTTTTCAGCCAGCTCTCTGAACGCCTCTGCCTGGTCGATCTGGGGTGGAAGGCTGCTCTGCAGACAACAGTTGAGAAAGAAGGAGGTGTGGCCACCACCCCGAGAAGCTGGATCTGTGCCCCTTGAGCAGTGCACGACCAGGTCACGAGTCCCTGAAGGGGGCCTGTAAGGGTCCAGGATGAGAAGAATGAGAGAAGTGGGACCCATATATCTTATTCAAATGGGGACACTTGAGTGACAGGGGCACTATTAATAAATACTGTGTTCAGGAGGTGTAATCCAGGATGAGCTCCCACAAATGGGAGCATCTGGTCTCACCATCCGTGTCAGGCCGACAGGAGAGGGAAGGCTTCCTGAGGAGAGGAGGCCGGCTTGAGCCCAATGGAAGGCAGCATTTGGTGTTTAGGTTGGAATTTCCCAGGGAGGTGTGGTTTGGGCAGGTGAGAACAACTGTCCTAAGGGCGAGCATTTGGAGGATCTGCTTTTCTGTTTTTCCAAGGAATAGGCATCTGGGGAGGCTGGTGGCTGATATCTGAGGGGG